>WNYA01001978.1:0-53077 GCA_019512145.1 Engystomops pustulosus | reverse complement strand
AAAGTATAACGTTATTGTAGCCCTAAGAAGGGCTGTTGGGTTCTTGTAGAATCACTCCTGCCTAACACTATTCTAATAGAACAGCCTAACGCTTTCCCTGACCAGCAGCAGCTCTCTCCCTAGCGGCATCCAGACACAGAATGATCCGAGCAGCGCGGGCAGCGGCTAGTCTATCCCAGGGTCACCTGATCTGGCCAGCCAACCACTGCTATCGACGTGTAAGGGTACCACGTCATGCTGGGTGGAGTGCAGAGTCTCCTGGCTTGTGATTGGCTCTGTTTCTGGCCGCCAAAAAGCAAAACGGCGGGAGATGCCATTTTCTCGAGCGGGCAAAGTATTCGTCCGAGCAACGAGCAGTTTCGAGTACGCTAATGCTCGAACGAGCATCAAGCTCGGACGAGTATGTTCGCTCATCTCTAATAGGGACTATATAATTAGAAATTCAAGACAAAAAGAGAAAGAGTTAATGATAAATGGTAGCAGAGTTGCAACATTTCCAGACTATGCGAGGGAAACACAGAAGGCCAGTGAGAGCTTCGGGGTAGTAAAGAAAAGACTTTTTGAAGCAAAAATACAATTTTCCCTTTTATTCCCCTCCAAGCTGAGGATTATATTTAACAACAGAACGTGGTTTTTCAATACTCCAGAGGGGGCATCGGATTGGATGGAAGGGAAAGGGATTTGAATAGTTAAAAGATGTAAGGGCGAGGAATAAGATATTAAGTAGTTTATCTTGGGTTGAGCAGCAAGGGGACGGCGGGAGGGCGATGGTGGAAAGAAGGGATCTGCTTGATGGAAGAAAGAGCGGATCAGGTGGGGGGAGATAGGGAGGGCAGGAGTTTTGTTTTGTTTTTTTTGTTTTTTTTGTTTTTGTTTAACGAAGGATGATAAAAGGGACTAGGATTTTATGCTGGAATGTCAGAGGATTAAGTGAAAGAAGCAAACGGTGTATTATATTCGATGTGATCAACAAGCATTTACCATCTATCATAGTTTTATTAGAGACACACCTGACGCGAGAAACCGAGTACCGTCTAAAGAAACGTTGGGCAGCCTGGGAATATCACTCCTATGGGGATATATACTCAAGAGGGGTGTCAGTACTAATTCACTCAAAAATATAGAGTATAGATTGGGGAAAAAATTGACAAATGTGGCAGATTTGTATTTTTGCATTGTACGTTAGGAGATATAGAATGTATCTTGGCGTTTTTGTATGTCCCTCCTCCCTTCTCTTTAGGGGTACTATATGAATTAGTCAGATTTATGGAGAGCAGGGACTGTAAAAAAGTCCTGGTCATGGGCGACTTAAATACGGTGTTTGATGCCAAATTGAACCGTTTAAACATTTTAGGAGAACAAAAGTCAAAAGAGAATGAAGGTTCAAAATTTTGTAATTTCTGTGATGATTTAGGATTATATGATATCTGGAGGTCCAAATATGGCACAAGGAAGGCCCTTTCCTGTTATAGTAAAACGCATAACACTATGTCCAGGATAGATCATGGCCTGGCTAGTCAAGAAATGCTGGGGGAAGTCACTTTGATGCAATATGAACATATCTTGATTTCAGATCATGCCCCGGTTTTGGTGACACTCGGTAATACCTCAAGGGCTGGGCGTGCCTTTAAACTTATGTTGGGTATAAGGACAGCTATATAGGAGCCAAAGAAAAATATAAACTGTTTCTGGTAGAGAAATCTCAACATAAGATCTTCTTCGCAGGACAGTCTAACTTTACGGAAGGAGGGCAGCCAGGGAAATTGCTGGCTAAGATGATTCAAAATACACGAAGTGGAAATAAAACAGGTAACAGCTATCAGAGGACGGGACGGGAAACTGTATAATGATTTAGACCACATTCAGGTACAGTTTAGAAACTTCTACAAGGACCTATAAGAGTCTACATGTAGTAAAATAAGTGAGGAGATTGAGGGGTACTTGGAGAAGATTAACTTCCCAAGTTTATCCCAAGAACAGGTAGACAAGCTTGAAGCACCAATTACCCTTACAGAGTTAGCAGAAACAATTGACACATGCACTAAAGATACAGCCCCAGGACCGGACGGACTTCCGTTTGGGTTCTATAGAAGGTATAAAACGGTATTACTGCCTATGATGTTAGGTATGATGGAAGAAATCTATAAGAGAGGGAGGGTTTCTGAAACCATGGCAGAAGCACGTATAATATTAATCCCAAAAAAGGAGAAGGACCTGCTCGACATGGGGTCATACAGACCAATCTCCCTAATCAATACTGACGTCAAGATCTTAGCCAAAGTACTTGCTCGTAGGCTTCAGAAGGTTATCACATATATCGTCCATGAGGATCAAAAGGGATTTGTCCCAGGAAGAAGTGTGAACGATTGTCTTAGCAGACTGTTCGCTTCTCTGGAGGAAGGAGAGGGGGCCCTCCGCTCGATCCTGTCACTAGACGCAGTTGAGGCGTTTGACAGGGTCGAATGGAGGTTCCTGTGGGAAGGCATGCGAAAATTTGGCTTTGGCCCCATATTTATGAGATGGGTTGAAAGCATGTACAGCTCACCAAAAGCCAGGGTAGCGGTAAATGGAATAGAGTCAGAACCCTTTTCCCTGTATAGGGGCACTAGACAGGGCTGCCCCCTCTCCCCTCTCCTCTTTGCGCTCTTTATTGAGCCATTGGCCATTAAGATCAGATCGGACACAGGGGTAAGGGGGGGAGGTAGTCGAGGAGTTGAGGATAAATTGTGCTTATATGCAGACGACGTATTGTTCTGCGTACAGGAGTCCCCCATGTCAATACCGACGATAGTTGAAATTGTTAGGGAGTTCGGTCAATATTCAGGGTTTGAGATAAATTGGAAAAAAAACTCCATACTGCCATTAGATGGGTATAGGGGGGAACAGTTGGACACGAGTGAAATTACTCTGTGCAATGATTCCCTCAAATACCTTGGGGTTAAAATTTCCGTGAAGATTGAGGAATATGATACCTTAAATTTAAAACCATTAATTAAAATAGTAAGAGGAAGAATACAGTTATGGGAAAAGTTGCCACTCTCCTTTGCAGACAGAGCTGCCTTAATTAAAATGGTTCTCTTACCACAAACCCTTTTTTTCTTGGCAGTCTGTCCCATATGGATAGATAACTCCTTTTTCAAGGCTATGGAATCTTTGTTTAACGAGCTAATTTGGGGCAGAGAAAGGGTTAGAATAAAGCTTAGCTAGTGGCACAAGCCAATCTCATAAGGAGGAATAGGGATACCTTTTCTTTTTGGATATTATTTGGCAGCTCAACTATCGAGGTTAGTGGGCTGGAAGGATGCGACAGATCCAGTTAAAGCACTTATAATGAGGGATAACCACGCGAGCTCGGTATTTGAAACACTGGAAAAGAATGCAGATCATAAGGGGAATAAGAAAATTAGTATGAAAAGGGCAATGTTTAGGGGATGGAAAGAGGTTAAGAAAATTTTACACATTAATGGAATACTAGATTGCACTCCATTGTGGCACAATGAAGAATTTCCCGAATTAGGGAGATTGCCAGATCCAACATTTTGGGAAAGGAAGGGTATAAAATATTTTTCACAGATATTAGAAAATGGAAGAGTGGTAAATTTCAATTTTTTTAAGGATAAATATGCATTAAGGGAAAAGGATTTTTTAAGATATTTTCAACTAGTTCACGCTATTAATGCAATTAGAGTGAGGAAAAATTTTGAAATAAATTCACATGATTGTCTAGAATATGTGCAAAACACAGGGAAAAAAAAGGGGTTTATAAATTTTTGGTTAAGGGGTATTCCGTGGGGGTTTCTCACAAATCACAAGAAAGATGGGAAAAGCAGGTAGGAGCTATAACGAGGAAAGAATGGGGTGGGATCTATAGAAACGCTAAGATAGGATCAACAAACGAAAACCATCGAATAATACAGATTAAGATTCTTTATATGTTGTACTACTCCCCTATTGATTTGCACAGGATGAAAATCAGGGAATAGTTCCTATGTTTCAAATGTGGAGAGGTTGGAGCTGACTTCACTCATGTAATATGGTCATGTCAGGCAATTCACGAGTTTTGGAGTGAAGTATTTCAGCGGGTGAATAGTACTTTAGAATTATCTCTTAGCTAATCGATAGCTATTATTGGGAGATGTAGCTCCGTGGAAAGTAGATCAACCCTTAAAGCAACTATTCTCAAATTAATGATGTTGGCGAAAGTGCTGATTGTAAGGGAATGGGGAAGCAACAGTGGTAGGAAAATAACAATTAGGAGGTGGATAAATCTATCCTTAAAGGTAAAAGAATATGAAAGAATACAAGCTGAGAAGAGGGGTACTATGAGGAAATGGGCCAGAACTTGGGACAAATGGAATTAGACAAACTAGCATAAGGGAAAAGTTAATACCCTTAAGAATCATCCCAGTTTGGAAAGACTCCTTTTTTTTTTTATTTTTTTTGTTTTGGTTTTTCCTCCTGGAGGGGGGGGGGGGGAGGACGGGACGGGGAGAGGGGATGTGGAGAAAATGGAAACTGTTTTGTATTTATCTAGAGGCTTCATTCTTTAGGTTAATGTTTGTATACAGATGGCACTTTAATATTTGGGTCTATTTGGCTTTTGTATAGACTATAATGTAGTGCTAAGATTGGAATGTAAATCAATATGCACAAGAGTACTTTTCTATGCATGGAATTTATTATATGTAAGAAATGTAGGAAATATTGGTGCATATATGTATTATGTGTATAATTTATGTAAAAATCAATAAAGCTTTTCTAAAAAAAAAAAAAAAAAAAGAATTAAAAGAAAAAAAGAGGAGAGTGAGAAGAAGAGTAAGGAGGAGAATGAGAAGAAGAAGAGTAAGGAGGAGAGTGAGAAGAATAGATGGCACTTTAATATTATGGTTTATTTGGCTTTTGTATAGACTGTAATGTAGTGCTAAGATTGGAATGTAAATCAATACACACAGGAGTACTTTTCTATGCATGGAATTTATTATATGTAAGAAATGTAGGAAATATTGGTGCATATATGTGCTATGTGTATAATTTATGTAAAAATCAATAAAGCTTTTTTAAAAAAATAAATAAATAACAGCATTAATAGACAATGCCTTTGGGAGTGGCATAGTTTTGGGGGACGGGCCAGAAGCATACGCATGAGAGATTTGCCACCTGCCAATCTCTGATCAAACTCTGGCCAGCTTGAAGTTGACGTATATTGCCACTATGCTTTAATCTGGGAGATTTGGAAGGTGGGGTAATACCAGATTAAGTTAGGAACTCCAAACCCTTCTTTGCATTTAGGCTGATACAAGATCGAGGCTGCAATCCTGGGCTTAGATACTTTGCAGATGAAGGACAACATTTGCTTTTGCAGTTTGTTAAGCCGGGATAAAGAAATTGGGATAGCCAATATCCTAAACTGGTATATCACTTTAGGTAATACTAACATTTTGTACATTATTATTCTTCCTATCCAGGACAGTTCTATTTAGCTATCTTCTCTAGATACTCTTGGACAGTCGCTATGTGGGAATGGATATTAATCTCTTGAAGATTTATCCCATAGTAAGGGAAACTCTCTGGCTAGGTTAGCTTTCAAGGTTGTGGGATCATTAAAGCCTAAAATAGATGATTTATGCTCATTTACTTTATAATGTGATACTTCCCCAAAAGCCATGATTATGTTGATTTTTCTTAACGACTGAAGAGGGTTATAGAGCAGAAGAATGTTATTATCTGAGTACAGTCCAATTTTTATGCTTAGCCCTGTGCTGACTCGCAGGGTATTTATATTTGACCTTATTGCTTCTGAAAATGGCTCCATTACTGAATGAATATTAAAGGGACAGAGGACTCCCCTGACGTGTTCCATTTGTTACATAAAACTTTTCTGAGAGCAAACCATTTGCTAGGACTCTAGCCAAGGGCTTAGCGTTTAGAGCTTGAAAATAATACCCGTTAGTGGAAAATGTAAACCACCAGTCAATTCTGTCGAACTATCTGCATCCAAAGAAAGAAGCAGAGAAGGCGCCCCACAGCAGCCATCAATGAAATCATTCTTCGTGTGCCACGTGAGGATTGCCTGCCTTTAGTAAAACCACAAAGGAATATAGGGGTTCATTTTCTTACGTGGTCGATGGAGTTCACCGAAAGTGCATTGTCTGACGATAATGCATTGTGCCGTGATTCACTAAGATTGTGCGCCCAATATCCTGCATGTGTCGCTTCCCCACTCAGGTCCAACAGAGTTCACCATCTTTTTTGTGGTGCATGTAAGTGCATTGGCTTGCGGCACAATTTGAATGTTAGATTAAAAAAAACGGTGCACAATCTGACAAAAGCTCGATCCGCAACCCTTAGTATATGAGCCCTATAATGTCCAGCTCCACCATGTGGAGCGTCTGGTTTCGAGAGCACGGATCCTCACTCCACCTGAGATTGATTTTGCTCCTATTACCAAAAGGACCTGCTGAAATCCACCAGGCCCTTTTGTTTTATAAAAGTTTTCTTTATTTAGGCACCTTTAAAACTTAGACATCATATTAATCCAACGTGTTTTGGAGCATCTTTAATCATGGATTGGGTGGATAGAGTATTAAATGAGAACCAATTTACAACCAGATTTGCATACCACATGATAGACACGTCATGGTAGTAGGGGGGCGTAATCCTAAAAAGTCATGTGTCTGAGACATCACAATAACATTGTAATCATGTGATTGAAAAAATTCAATGCAACAATACCAAAATATGTTTTCTTGTTACTGGATCCGGGGTGCTTATGCTTGTGGTCACTTCTTCATTTTTTGAAGAGGAATTGTTATCTCCACCATTCGAAGTTTGCTTGTGACTCTTTCTGGATTTTTTGTAATAAGAGGTTTTTTTCTTTCTATGAGAGTCAGAGTGCAACTGATCGGTTGTCCCATTAGATGAATCGACCTCTGTCGATATGAAACTGACATGACTGGTTGAATTTGATCTGCTATAGTTTCTCCTGAGTATAGATCTAGATTTATGTGCAGGTTGCTCCCACCATCCCTTACTCATACACCTGATCTTGTGAATAAAACAATCAAACACTTCTCATTGGAATTTCTTTCTTTTATTGATAATGAATTCATTTTCCACATTTAAGACTTTTTTTTTTCTTATTTTATGAAAACATTCATCTGAAGTAAGAGCAAGATTGTCATTTGTCAAAGAGTCCTGTATTTTGGAAAAATCTTTTCTTATTTGTGTAAGTTTCTGTTCCTTATATTTCATAATTATTTGCATTAGTGCAAGCGAGCATTCAGATAGTTTGTGCATAGGCTCAGTTAATGAAAGTTTATGTAAATGGCTAGATAGCCTTTTACAACCACTTGTAACCAGAGTACCTGGTTGTCTACAGGACACACCCAAAAAGACAAGCAGAATCAGATACCATACAGCAGGACTAGCAAGCTAGGAACCTTTGCTCAAGCGTGGAGAACAGGGCATGGTGGTGGACGCTGATAGGTTGGTACAGGCTAGTTGGGAAATGCCCTGCTTCTTTAAGAAGTAGAGAGAAAAGTAGAGAGTAACTGAAGGTAAGCCTGCAATGTGGAATGCGACCAGAGGGGGAACCCAACGAAAGCGTCACAATACCTCAGCCCACTTTAAAGTCAAGAGTCTGAATCACAATACCTCAGCCCACTTTAAAGTCAAGAGTCTGAATCTTTACCCTGCTGGGTACATCTAGGATGAGGACAGCTAGACAGATAGGAGTAGTCCAATAGAACCGCTTACTGTAGAGAATGTCCGGTTACCTCCTAAAGAAAAGAGGAGTGAAAAAATAAACAAAAATGCTACAAAAATAGGGAAAGGCTCCGCTTGTATGCCATTCTATGGTTTAGGCACAGTTTAAAGAAATAACCCACTCACCGAATGCGCTAGGAAGCTGTCACTAATGTGGTGATCAAACTTAGCAGCTACAATCTTGGAAAACAGGAAGCCATATATGTGTATTCTTGAGTATTGTGTGTAAGAAGGGGGGGGGGGGGCGGTGAGAGTTTATGTATAAGGGGCACTGTGAGACAATGGTGTCTTGTTATGCCATTAATGAATGTTTGGAGATTATCTAAAAGCAATAAATTTACATTGGCACATTATGTAAAAGAGTGTCTAGCACCCATCTCGTGTGTGTTCCCGCCGATCACCGCCAGCACATGGGCGCCGCCATCTTGCCACGGATCGTCGCTCCCTGTGACATCATCGTCAGTCTCTTTTTAACCCCTTTATGAGGAAAATCCCCATATACTGCCATACTGTAGTATGACAGTATATGATAGGATCGTTCAGACAACCTAGGGTTAAAGTACCCTAGGTAGTCTGAAAAATAGTGAAAGTAAAAATAAAAAAGTTTTAAAAAAATTATAATAAAAAAACCTAAAAATTCTAATCACCCCCCCTTTCCCTAGAACTGATATAAATATTAATAAACAGTAAACACATAAAAACATAAGGTATTGCCGCATCCAAAAATGCCCGATCTATCAAAATACAATAACCGTCTTTCACTGGGTTTATCCCATAACAGAAAATAGCGCCCAAAGTCGAAAATGGCACTTTTTTGCCATTTTGAAAAATATTTTTAAAAATCAATAAAAAGTGATCAAAAGGTCTCACAGTCCTAAAAATGTCATAAAAAGTCACAAAAAAATACACAACCCACAGCTCCGTACAGCAAAGTATGGAAAGGTTATTGGCACCAGAATATGGCAAAATCAAAAAAAATATTTTTGTAAATGTATGAAAACATTATAAAACCTATACAAATTTGTTAAGCCATAATCGCAAACGACCAAAGAATAAGGTAGACATGTCATTTGGGGCGCACAGTGAAAGCTGTTAAATCCAAACCCACATGAAAACAGCGCAAATGCATTTTTTCACCATTTTCACTGCATTTGGAATTTTTTTCCCACTTCCCAGTACACGGCATGGAATATAAATACCGTCACTATGAAGTGCAATTGACACATAAAATAACATCACACAGCTTGTACATGAAAAAAGTTAGAGATTTTTGAAGGTGGTGAGTGAAAAGTAGAAATGAAAAAACAAAAAAAGGCCAGGTCGTTAAGGGGTTAATGATAAGTTTTTTTTTTTCCCTCTCAGCTTACATCTTTAGGAGGGGGAAAGAGGGAGAAAGTAGATGTTTTAGCTGGTATAGTTGTTATAGCAGCGTGCAGAAAATAATGATGACTCCATGACTTGATAAAGTTTTTGCTAGCAGATCGAGAATTAGTATTAAAAAGGCTATGGGAACCTGTCATCAGTGAAAATGTTAAATCTTATGACAAGTGTGTGAGATTGGGTTGCATTATTTGCCATCTTGATTTATCATAATCATAAAGCTTTATTTAAAAATTGTTATTTAAAATTGTGTCACTTTTTTGCAGATCTGTTCGACTTAGGTCAGCTTCTGGTTTTAAAAGGAAATACCCCTTACTAAAGCCAAATTACGAAGCAAAATATAGCCAGGGTCTGTTTGTGATAGGAACAGCCAGTCATTCTATCGACTTTCGCAAGTCAGCTGGTGGATTTATTCATGGATTCCGGTATACAGGTGAGAAACTTTGTGGTCTCTTCCCTAAAACTGTTTAGTTTTTTTTTAAATTTAGCCAGGTGATAACATCCACCAAAACCAGTAGGCATAGTTTTAGTTCAATATCTTTGAAATGGTTTCTCCATTCTGTACTCTGGTACAACAATGGCCGACTGTTACACTTTTTCACCCTCCCTCCTGCTTCCTCAGCACTTCCCCCAGTCTTCCCTTTGTAATATGACTGCAGCAAAGGAAGTTTCAGCACACAATGGGAGGGGGAAGTGCTTTTGCACTGTGTAACAACCTTTGAAGCTACAGCATAGAGGGGCTCTAATAAGATTACCACAGTCACACTGTATGGGTCTATGAGTAAGTTCCCCTCGCTTATCATGATTGATGGTAGGTTAATTTAATAATACCTAACTGCAAAAACCCCCACCAAGGGCTAGCCTTTCTTCGGTGGCTGACAGCTAGGGCCCAGAATACCGGAGTGGCTGGGTCCGGAGTGGACTTGGTACTGGGTCCGGAGTAAGGGCTTACAGCCTGGCTCGTATATAGAGATAACAAAACCAAATCGGCCCCTACAATCCTCAACAGATCGTATATATTTCTCCAACTGTATACTCAGAAAAACCAAAAAGAACCAGAGAAGCAGAAAACACTTATTAGTATAAAATAATACTCTTTATTGAAAGCAAATACACAAATTCAACATATATATCCCTCAAATAAGAAAGTATAAATGCAGTATGTGGGGGACACAAGTTGCCCCAGATGGAAAATAGGGCAGCACAGAAGACCAGTGGCCACCCCTGTTAGCCCAGGGTCCTAATAGTATGTTTAACAGTATTAACAATTCGATCAAATATGAGACCAGAGAGGAGAGGGGGTAAAGTGGCAGTAGTGCAGTAAATAGAAAGCTATACGTAAACTGGAGGTACCTTCCAGTATTCAAAAATTCATTTTGCTATTGCACACTTACCCGCAAACATGATGAACTTACACTGGGAAAATCAGAGGAAGGCCAAAGGGTACACCCCGACGCGCGCATTCTCCTGACGAAGCATTAGTGCGAAACGCATGTCGGGTGCTGTCCGTGCACATGCCCGTGCTGCACACTCCTCTGCTTCTGCTTAGACTGACTGACTCTGCAGGATCGGCCATGTGCTCCCGCCCACAAGGGGTTTTTATACTTCCTTAGTGAGGTGGAAGATTCCAGCTTGCTTTACAATAAGAACACAACATATCGTTGGTTATAGACAATAGATATGTTAACCGTTGTTCTCCCAGGCAGTGGTTCCAGCTGCAATTACAAAGTTACCCACTTTTGGAGACCTTCTAGAGAGGTGATCAGTCTCCCTAGGCAGCTCCTAACATGGATAGGGTGCTATTCAAAACAATTACCCACCGGATGCACCAGAGGGTTATTGCACTAAATATATACGATGCCGCCTCCTAAATGATAAATAACAAATCCTAAACTGATTATAATTAGAGATGGGTGAATCGATTCTAACGAAGTGGAATTCGTTTAGAATTTCAGGAAACCTTCGGTTCGGCACGAGTATTAAGTTTACGCTGATTCATGGGAACAACTTTTGTTTTTTTCCCTTTATTAGCAAAATGGCCACAAGCACAACGTGTTACACGGGGCAAAGGACTCTGGGAAGAAGAAAGGGAAATCCGTGTCAAATCAACATAGTTGGTGGAGTGATTTTTGCTCAACGTTCAGGGTGTCAGTTTTTGGGGTTCTGTATTCCCCAAATTTCAATTCCTTTTTTTTTGCTAAAGTCGATAGCCAGAAATCCTTGTCAAATCAACATAGCCAATATGTCAGACAGAGAGGTGGCAGGTAGAGCAGGCAAAGGTCGCAGCACAGTAAGGGGACTTCGCAGCAGGGGTGACTCTGTTAGGCCAAAACTGTCAGTGTCATCTAGCGGCAGTGTGTTGATCAACAACCCAAAGGTTCTCGATTGGTCGACTAGGTCATCCACTTCCTCCCAAATGACAACCCCAGCCAAGAGTCCATGGTTCGTCAGTACAACCCTAGTTGGCATGGCCCAGGAGCAAGTCAGCGGCTCTCACCTGTTCTCAACCAGCTCTGTCCTGTACATTTGCCTCAGCCAGAGATCTACCAGGTGGTCTGGGCTCAGCGCCACTATCTGAGGACGAACTCTTTGAGGACAGTCAGCAGCTGCTTGGCAGTGAAGAGGTGGGGCAGACATCTGTTTCTTCGTGCAGTAGGTGGGAAAGTAGAGATGTGGAGAATGGCACAGGAGGTTATGTTGCACTTGCAAGTAGTCAGGCTGTCCATACTGAGACCGTTGAGGAGAATAGCAGTGACAGCGAAACACCAATAGATGATGATGTAGCCGATCGCACTTGGGAACCAGGTGCAGCAAATCATTGTCAGGAGAAGAGATTGTCAGCTTGTGCATCAGGCAGCGAAGCAGGCAGCAAGTCGCTACTGTGGCCGTGAGTCAGCAGGGTGGCAGCAGTGTGAGGACGGGAGCCTAACGGCTGCGGGGTACAAAACCCGCTTCGCAGGTCCAAGTAATCAGTGGCAAAGGGGCTCAGCGAGGCAGTGGTGTTAGTAGTCACTCAGTGCAGAGTGTTGGCAGTAAAATCACCAACCAGTAAAATCACCAACTGCACCCTTCGGAGAACTTATGGCTAGGGTCGAACCGAGGTGGAGAGTTCCAAGCCGAAATTTATTTTCCAAAAAGTTCCTACCCTTCACAAATATGCAGAACAGAAGGTGGGCCAGTCCTTGAGCTTATCAGTTTCTTCCAAGGTGCACAGCAGCGTGGGCGTTGGAGCTGTAACTACGGTCAGAGCCAGTACATGTCCTTTACAGCCCACTGGGTGAATGTGCTTCCCACCCAGCCACACCATGCAGAGTCTGGTGAAATTAGTGGTTTTTATACTCAGATGGCAGGAGAGTAGGAGCAGGAGCATCTGGAGGAGGTAGAAGACGAGGCCGGAAGTCCCTCGGAGTCACTTGCGCAGATGGCCCGCAGCATGCTGCTTTGCCTAGCTAGTGACAGCAGAATAGTCAACATCCAGTACAGGGATGACTTTTGGTTCTCCACCCTCTTGGGCCCTCGCTACCAGTCAAAAATGGGTGTTTTTGTCCAGCTGCCAAGAGGGAGGAACAACTGGCATACTATAGAGATATTCTTTGCAGACAGTTGGCCTCTACCTATGTGCGCCATTGTCCATCCTCTGTCAGGTCTCACCAGGGGATTCCTGGCAGTCATCACTCACGTACTACTGCCACGGCTGCTGTGGGGAGATTGGGGGGTAGGAGCAGTAGCAGCTCCATCAGCAGCAGCTTTCTGGAGTCCTTAATGAGCAGCTTCCTTCACCCGTATAGGGAGGAAGGTAGCCAACCACCAGCAGGAGCAGCAGGACATGGAGCAGACCCTGTACCAGCAGTTGGTGGCCTACTTGGACAGCACTTTACCACCCCAGGTAGAAGATCCCCTGGACTACTGGGCAGCCAAACTTGATGTGTGGCCACAACTTTCAGAGTTTGCATTAGAGATGTGGCCTCTCTAATCTTCAAATTTAAATTGAATGTCAACTTCAAATTAATTTCAAACTTCAAATTTATTTTGCCACTCTGTGGTCTACCATATTGCTGCCAGCTTCAGAATTTGTCATCGTGCCACTCTTTGACCTCATGCCGATGCTGCTGCTGCCACTGCCACCTTTGAAGTTCTTTTTTGGCAAAGGCATAATATTTTCTGGGAAATTTTAATGGATAATGAATGTGGCATATCTAATATAATATTTGAGCAAGGCACAACGTTCTACAACACATTACAGGCTCTCTGCAGGAAAATGGGTGCCTTTTTTCCATCTGCCGAGAGGGAGAAACAACTGGCATACTATAGAGAAATACTGTGCAGACAGTTGGTCGCTGCCATTGTTCATCCTCTGTCAGGTCTGACCAGGGGATTCCTGGAAATCATCGCTCATGTACTACTGCCACAGCTTCTGCGGGGAGATAGAGGGGTAGGTGCAGTAGCAGCTCCATCCCTAATGAGCATCTTCCTTCACCTGCCTAGTGAGGAGGCTAGCCACCACCAGCAGCAGCAGGACATGGAGCAGACCCTGCACCAGCAGGTGGTGCCTACTTGGACAGCACTCTACCACCCCAGGTAGAGGATCCCCTGGACTACCGGGCAACCAAACTTGATTTGTGGCCGTAAGTAAGTAAAATGAGTGCACTCTTTTGAACTGGCACAGACGTTACTTTGTCAGTCTGCGTTCCCGCTTCGCTTATTTGGTCAAGGTGGCCCCAGTAAGTGCCCGTGGAATTGAAGAGTTAAGTGATTCTAAGAGCGGCGGCTGTCATGTGCGTGTCATACTAAAACACAGAATTGTTTGAAGACCAAACCACGTTCCCTATGCATATTTGAGCATGGCACAATGTTCTACAACACCCTACAGGCTCTCTGCAGCCAGGAAATACCTGTTTTCTAATGTGATTCGACATGATTTGATTCGCGTCGAAACTAATTTTGTTGTAAAATTCGGCAACCAATGTGAATCAAAGTTTTGAAAAATTCGCCCATCTCTAATTATAAAGTACACAGTGCTTCTCCTTAATTAATCATTTTAAGGTGAACTCAATATACATTCTAATTGTGCACCTTATGAGTTCTCATGCATAATTTATACTTAATTGCGCCTGATTTCATTATAGAATTCAGTACTCAAAAACAGAACAATAAAATAGCTTTTAGTGCTCCAGCATTTTCTTCTGACACTTAAGATAGCTTCCAGCTAATGACCCAGGTGGTGCAACTACATCATTGTACCGCTTGTCTCATAAAGTTAAGGTTCCAGTACAATCTTGATTCCTGCAAGCACCTTCATAGTATTGAAAGGGTTTGTGCTAACCACATTCAGTAATGCTGAGGGATTTCTGGCCCCCACACAGTTGTTAAAATGGGTCTGGGCCCACTCAAGCTGTTTTTATCTCAGTCTTGGAGACAGGGATGTAGGCAGTATGAGGGGAAGCACAGAGAGGAATACCTCTGTATAGGTATACCGTACCTTATTGCAAGCACTACTTCCCTTCTCCCCTCCCAGGAACACAGACATATCTTTGTCATTAAACACACTAATTTGCACACTGAGGATAAAATGTTTATTCCCAGACACCCACATTAATAAACTCTATATCTCTAGCTCTGATGTGATGTGGGTCCAAATCATTGTATAGTGCAAGCTGCTTGGTGAACCACTCAGTCCTTCACATGTTTGAGAGAATTCCCCTTTATTTTGGTAGCAGAGAGTTCTTATAGGTTCTTGAGACAAACTTTACTGGACATGCTCACATTCCTTTCGCTTTAAACAGGATATATCAGTGTAAAATGATCTGTGTGCGTGGGGGATAGTGCTATCCATAGAGGTCTTTTCTATCAATAGAGGCAATGTATCAAAAAAAGAGAACAAAAAGAGAAAATGAATTCTATTCCCTCACAATTCCCCACTTTTGTGAATAATTTCAGGTGCTGCTCAGGTGGTACATTGACATGTGCTAATCACACATCCAGGACTTATCTAACCACTTCACCTGCTTCCCTCCTGAGCATCCTGAACATTACATCACAACACAATTCAGTAAATCCATTGTAAAGGGGTAGAATCTCTACATCCTATCGGTGTATATCCTTATACATTTCATCCTACCAACCCCTGAGTACTATTAGACATAGTATACAGCACACACACTGTCACAGCTTTCTTTTGCATAGCCCATGAAAAACATTGGGGGTCATTTACTAAGGGCCCGAATCGTGTTTTCCCGACGGGTTATCCGTATATTAACAATTTGCGCTGATTTTCCCTGAATTGCCCCGGGATTTTGGCACATGTGATTGGATTGTGGCGCATCGGCGCCGGCATGCACGCGACGGAAATCGGGGGGCATGGCCGTAAGAAAACCCGACGGATTCGGAAAAAACGCAGCATTTTTTTAAAAAAAGTGTCGCTCGACACGCCCTAACCTGCACCCAGGGTAGGACGGTGAACTTCAGCGCCGCTGGATCGCGAATGGACCGGGTAAGTAAATCTGCCCCCTTATGATCACAATCTTTCCCCAGTGATGCTGCAAGTGGTAAGAGTAACAATGTCCATAGCAGCATCGAGATACACAGGTTCATGTTCCGCAGTTTCTGGGTCCTGCACTCTCCTTCTTCAACTGTTGCAGTGTCCCTGTAGTTTCTACCCGTTGATGTGTCACAGGTATTTGGAATGACCCTTCAAAAGACTCTTCAGGTGAGTCACATCAGGACCATCTCATCACCTGGGTGTAGGTCCTGTGCTCTAGCTACTTTATCAGGTTCTGGAACTAAAACAGATACTTGGTTATGCACCTAAGAAAAATGTTTCTGCAGGTTTTGAACACCCACCAATTCTCTATGACACCTCTGAGAAAACCTTAGGGAAGTATATGTTCATCCATGGGGCAATTCTATAAAACAACCTCAGTAGGTAAAAAGCCTATTTAATCCCTAGAGCTCTCATCAACTATATTACTATCCCAATAGAGATTTTTACTTTATCACTCGTTATAGTCTCTTGAATAAGTGGACTAACGTATTCCTCGATCCCTGGCTGTAGTCTTTTCAGTTGCTTTAGTTACAGGAGGTCCACAGACACAAGCACATGTTTATAGCTACTTACCTTTGGTAGCTGTACTTAGCCAATCTGCAACCTCTGGAAGGGCTAAAGAGGCTTTGGAGTGTATATATGAGGGTTTTCATTACTCTCCCTACATTGTTCTAAGCATATATAAACATACTTGTGTAAATGAATAGTAGCAAAAGTGAATCTAAGTGATACTCAATACTTATCCACCAAGGAGTCTTAGACTGGTGCCTCACCCTGTGGGTGCACTGAACCATCATAGGGTAAAGGCCCCTTGGAGACATTGCTTGTCACCTTTTTGCCATAGTCCATCCTCCATCTATGGGGTCCCAGTTTTACTCCAATCTTGCTTCCTCACCTGTGAAGCCTGTTTGTATAAAGAAAGGAGTATAGATAAACCTACTAGGACAGCGAGGGTCATGGACTGTACTGATACAGGCTCCTTTCCCCTAAGCTTTCTGGTAACCAGTATGGTGACTTCATGTATTAGAGCTTTAAAGGTTTTACTTTCTAGCATGGACCTTTATTGTAACACCAAGGCCCCTATCAGCTATTTTAAAGTCTCATAGTTGTTGATGAACTTACTAGATCAGGTTAGGAATCATAAGGAATCCCAAAAAAGATCACATTCTCACCCTCTGCCACTTTACCAGAAGGATTGGGTCCCTTTACTGACCCCAAAAACAACAGTACAAGTTTCCCCCCTATTGGTGACATTTCCAGCGTCGACGTCTTCGCGAAACTAGTCCTCGACGAATTCGAAAACACTAATTTTCCCTCCCGCAGTGTTAACTGCAATAGAGAAGAAATACTCGCCCTTACCTCAATGAAACAGGACGATAGGATTGTAATCAAACAATCAGATAAAGGCAGCAATATTGTAGTGATGCAAGCCACTGATTATGCCAAAATGTGTCTCGAACTTCTCAAGGATAGAGAAGGATATGCCATCCTGAAGGACAACCCTACGACTGATTATCATCGAGAATTAGGGACTATTCTATCTTCAGCACTTGCACAAGGTCTGATTTCACAGGAAGAACACGACTTCCTATTTCCCTCCCACCCAAGACTCGCTACCTTCTACAGTTTGCCAAAACTACAAAAAGGCACGTCTCCGCCCAAAGGTAGACCTATAGTTTCAGGAGTCCAATCACTCTGTCAGAACTTAGGAATATATATTGACAAGATTTTGGCTCCGTTTGTGACTTTCCTCCCCTCATATACCCGTGACACGACAGACCTGTTAAAGAGACTAGAGGGACTCACTATCAGCTCCAACACGTGGCTAGCCAGTATTGACGTTGAGGCACTATATTCATCTATTCCACACATACTGGGCCTCAAAGCCGTCGAATACTATCTTGACTCCAGAGGGAATCAATTCAAGGCCCACAGTAGATTTGTACTACAAATCCTTGAGTTTTCCCTCACTCATAATTTTTTTACGTTTGACGGCAGGTTGTACCACCAGCTTAGGGGCACAGCTATGGGGAGCTCTTGCGCCCCCTCATACGCTAACTTGTTCATGTCTTTGGGGAGGATCACACGAACCCTGTAAACATCGGTATGGCAGGCCTGTGGGCCCGCTATATTGATGACATTTTCATCCTATGGGAAGGCACGCCTGGAGAATTCATTTCTCTAGTTGAAGACCTTAATCGAAACAACCTTGGCCTCAGATTCACACACGAATTACACCAGGAACGCCTACCGTTTCTGGACATACTCATTCAAAAGGGCAATAACGGATAGTTAGAAACTACCATATATAGAAAACCCATTTCAACTAACTCCTTGCTAAGATGGGAATCTAACCACCCACCGGCATTAAAGAGGGGTATCCCCTTCGGCCAATACTTACGGTTACGAAGAAATTGCTCAACAGTGAATGAATTTAAAACCCAGGCCCGGGACTTAAGGACACGCTTTAAAGCCAGAGGCTATCCTGATACCATTCTTCGCACCGCCTACCAGAGAGCACTAAAACAGGACAGAACTGCGCTACTGGTCCCTAAGCCCAAACCTCCCCCCACCCCGCAAATCAGACTCATTGGGACATACGACGGTGCCACCCCCCTTATACGAAACATTCTTTCCAAACATTGGACCATCTTACAAATGGACCCTGACTTGTCACCAGTTATTGCCAGTTACCCCAACATAACATACAGAAGGGGACAAAATGTACGCGACCGCATTATCCACAGCCATTACACCAGACCAAGAACGACAGGCACTTGGCTTCAGCAAGAGATTCATGGTTGCTATAGATGCAGTGGCTGTGTGGCTTGCAGTGTCATAGTTAGTGGAAATGAATTCACCAGCAGCACCACAGGCACTAGTTACAACATCAACAGCTTCATTAATTGTCGTTCCAGAGGAGTCATTTACCTAGCAACCTGTATATGTCAGAAACAGTACGTAGGCAAAACCTACCAAGAATTCCGCCGCCGGGTCGGTGGCCACCTAGGAGACATCCGAAATAATCGAGATAAAACCCTAGCCAGACATATACATGACGAACACAATGGCAACATAAGGGGACTTACTTTTATGGGGATTGACCTAGTAAAACCCCCCATAAGAGGGGGAGACTGGGACCGTACCCTTAGACAGAGAGAAGCAAAATGGATCTTTAGGCTCAAGACAGCGACACCACGAGGCCTTAATGAGCAATTAAGTTTTGCCTGTTTCCTCTGATCCCCTTACCTCAATACTCAGCCATTAGCCCTTCTCGACCCTGTTTCTATTTTTAGTTTTTCAGTCCTCTGACTTTACCTACTCTGACAGCCCTTTTAGGCCCAATCACCAGCCAAAATCCCTCATACTATTTGGTATCCGTATACCTTTTGCTTTTGTGTCATTTATCTCTAACAGCAAGTATTCGGTTCCCTTTCTCTTTCTGCATTATTTAAACAGAGTATCTTTTGGCATAGGGATTGGCGATATTGCCAAGAATCCCACCCCCAGGTCCGCTCGGCCTATTTACCTACAATAGGGAACGGATTTAGCAGGTACCCCTAACATTTACATATCACAACTACATCCGTCAATCCTAGCGCCCAGTATCTGTCAGCTGCGCACGTGCGACACTTTTTATGCGCATGCGCGAACACTCTGGTGCATCTCTCAGACACGATACTGGGACATGCGCAGTAGATCAGCCGGCATACCGGCACTCGCAGGATGTCTCGGTACATCG
Source organism: Engystomops pustulosus (assembly GCA_019512145.1). NCBI lineage: Eukaryota > Metazoa > Chordata > Amphibia > Anura > Leptodactylidae > Engystomops > Engystomops pustulosus. The sequence continues at coordinate 33,650 of WNYA01001978.1, read as the reverse complement.
CGAGACCAGGCACGCCGGCACCTGGAGTAAGTCGTGCACATACACATGGGCGGGCCTTGTAGGTAAGCGCCTTCTGGCTTATTCCTATAAATACTCCAACATATAATCACTCCTGAGGGACCCACTGGTTCACTCAAGACAGCGGATGCTCCTCACTGAAAGCACCGCCAACAGGACACACTCCCTCGGGATAAACACCTATTTCCCGGATAGGAAACATCTTCTTACACAGCACCCTTGTTATTGATCAAGGTAGGAGAAACTTTGCTCATTTTACACTTATGTTTATTGTCATATTGACTTTTTGACATATTGACATATGTTCCTATAGAAAGTAATCTTACCCCCATTTTTGGTTTCTTTAATTTTTTGTCAGGTGGCTGCGTTATATATGTCCCCTGATGAGCCTTAAGTAAGGCGAAACATGACATGTTGGGACTTCCACCTGATGACTCCATGCAATATACTTGTACACACCTTCCCTTAGACGTCTAGGCTTTTAACAGGGCCAGATTTACCAGGGATAGTTTCCTGTCTGGGTGGCAGCTTCATAGGGCTGCGGCTCCGAGGTTAGGTTGCACAGGGAATAATAGTCATCTGTCTTATCAGGGAATAATAGGGTCAGCACTGTACGATATCCGTATCTGTCCTTCTTCCCTCTTGATAGCTGTATCCTTGTGCATACTCTATAACCTGCACTGTTCCTCCGTGACTTCTTTTGGACCATCGATTGGATTATCTACACCAACTCCAACCTGCATAGACAACACTGAAAGCTCTGGACGATGGTGCCCCGCTTTTGGTCCTAGTACTACTTCTGGTGAGTCCGCACCGTTTAGAGATCAGTTCTACTTATGTAAAAAATTACCGAAATTACTGATAGACTCCTCAGGGTTAGAAAGGACACCAGAAATTTAGACATATGACTTTTTAGGCAGTCATTTTTGCTTTGTTTAGGAGTAACCGTATCATATACCTTTGCACTACTTTTTACTTAACTTTTTAACAATGCTACATTAAAAGTTATATTTTATTCACCACTTAGACTCTCCCATATACATAAAGGTGATATTACGCAACTATATTTGAAGATACTTTATAATTCTCTACAGAATCATGGGAAGGTTTTACTCCTGGTTAAACCATTACAATTACAGGAATTGCAGCGAATCAAACGGCCCTGCTTTGGGCCATCAGGGTTATCAGTCCGCAGTAATGAACACACATTCTCATTGTTCCTTTCGTCTCTTAACATTTCATCACTTGTCATCCTCCCCCTTCTGTGTTCACTGAGTCCTAGAGAAGGGGGGGGAGGCAGCCCCCTCCTTCTCCCTGTGGTACCATGTGTCTCAGCATGCCATGTTCACTGTATCATCCTACACAGATTGCTAAAACTTTTTACCACACCCATCAAACTTTAGGTGTATTTATGAAGTTTTACACTACATTTCTGATGTTTTTAAACATAAATCACAAGGTGTCTCAGGTCCAAGCCTGCAAAGGATAATGTGCTGGACTTTCATCACATCTGGTAACTCTGATGAAATACCATTAGCACTATACATGATATAGACAAAACACATATTTATATCTTTGCCATAATCTACAGGACTGTATAGTGGAATCAACCTCATAGAAAAACCTACAGTATCTGGCAAGGGTCAGCTCAGGGAACCCAATTGGGACTGCACAAACGTCCAGGAGTTCTCCCCACAGAAGTCCAAAATCCGTAACAAATATGTTACTACCCGAGTTTTTGGACTTTGAAGTTCTGAGAGGTGACTCTTAAATAAGCAGGCACAGTCTCCCACATTTATTCCCTGGGTACTATATCTTAGTTGTCCTCTAAGGTTACAGCAATAGCCAAATACAGCTAAAAACAGTGGAGCGGACTGTGGGTGCAAATCCAAATATCTTTAGGTAATGCATTATTCTCCATACCACTGGTCTACTAAAGTATATCAAGTTGGGATGCCCCCTACAGGAGAAACATCTGAAGACTATTCCTTTGTTCTGGGGGTCCAAGTAGACATTCCAGAACCTGCACTTTTTCTAATCTAGTCATGACCGGATATATTCCAGTGTGGGGGTTGGGTTTAGGTGCCACACTGCACATGTCTCCCGCCAGTCTGGGTCTTTGTTTCCATACGCTCTGCAATTCATCCATCATTTTAGGGTAAAGGTAGAACTTTTCCTGAATTTTGTCTTTGTCTTTTGTCTGTCCAACGTTTTTGTCCATCATCGTCATAACACTCATACAACACACAATTTCCTATGGCTATTTCTTTATAACCTCCTCTGGTCACTTCCTCTGTAACTTTCTTTTATCCACTTGCAATTTCCATCGTATCATTATCATGCAACCAGACTTTGTTCTTTTAAGGACCTTTCCCATTTACCAACATCCAAACAACTTTTGATATACTTGCCTTTTTCAACATTCTCTGGCATCCTTTTACAGCCTCTTTTCCCTCTCTCTCTCTTTCACGATCTGTACTGCTGGTTTCCCTTCGATTGCCTCTCATCCCACCTAGCAAATTTCCCATAATTTACTATATATCTCTAGTGCCGGCACACACTCGCAGTCTCTCTTCCTTAGGGCAGTTTAACCATTTTTTTTTTCTTAACTATAACTGCCTGTCAAGTATGGCAGTAGTGACCTTCCTTCAAGTAGATTGGGATCCTACCACACAAAAAAAAAAGTCTGATTGTCCAAACTCAGTCTCCTTTGTCTCAAGCGAATTACGATCTACTACTTTCAAGGCTTACTCTTTAGGTAGAGGGCTATTCTAGGATGTTACTTTTCTAAACCAGTACAGTACAGTATCACAATAAAGCGCTATCAAACACACATGTTTAAATTCACACAATACCCATATACCCTACCACACATCACATGGAGTTTTCAAATAAAATAACAAGATTCTTTGGACTGGGCAATATAGGCCTGCGAGACAGAGCAAATTGTAAGAATAAGCTTCTTACCTTTTGTTTGTGCAGCTGCTTGGTCTTTCTATTCTTGGATGGTGGTCCACAAATTGTTTGGTAGGCGTCATGCAAACCCCATCCCGGGTTTCAGCACCAATTTGTTAGAGAAATTTCTCTATCTCTGATGTGATGTGGATCCAAATCATTGTATAGTACGAGCTGCTTGGTGAACCACTCAGACCTTCACATGTTTGAGAGAATTTCCCTTTATTTTGGTAGCAGAGAGTTCTTATAGGTTCTTGAGACAAAGAAACTTTACTGGGCATGCTCACATTCCTTTCGCATAGTGGTCTTTTCTATCAATAGAGGCAATGTAAAACACATGTTGGGGGAAACAAAAAGAGAAAATGAATTCTATTCCCTCACACTGTAAACCAATGTGTTATCAGTGGCAAAAATAAGAAATGTTAATGTTTTCTTTTTGTAACTAGCAACGTGTTCAGTATCTCTTTTTTCTTAGCTAGAACTGTTTATCGTGTGATGGAGAACCGCTACCACCACATTCCATGGCCATCAACTTATCACCCAATTTCTCAGCTCCCAAATGTATTGCTGAGACGTATAAATGAAGCATCAGGCCTTTACCAGATGTTTGGAATCTTGGTTGATGTGATTCTTCCTGGATTGTAAGTACATGTTGAAATGTGTATATTTACAAATATGCAGCCATTTGCCAAAGTAGTTTAGCTGTCTTGCAGTGGACTTTGAAATGCTTAGGCTAGTGGTGGTGAACCTATAGCACTCAGAGCCCTTTCTGTTGGCACCCAAGCCATCACCAGAGAGGACTCCAAGTATCTTTCTGCAGTCCCAGACAGCATAGGACTTGCTGTGCACAGAGCAATTTTAAAGTGACAGCACTTCCTGGGACCACTGGAGGAGTGGGAAGGTGTGGAAAGATATGGATTATCATTGTAGCTCCTGCTCCAGCCCTGACAATTTTTCCTGTTTATGGGACCCTGGAGGGAAAGTACGATGACCATCCAGCTTTCTTCTATTTTCTGCTTTATTGGTGTCCTCAAAGTGCTGATATGAATGAAAGTGAGAACAGAGAAGGCAGTATAAATCAATAATTCTGTGTTGGCACTTGCAATAAATAAGTGGGTCTTCGTTGTAGTTTGGGCACTCGGTCTCTAAAAGGTTCCCCATCACTGGCTTAGGCTAACCATTGACTACCATTAAAGTTAGTCTACCAGAAGTTTTATCATACTCCACACACCTGTAATCATATTTACAATGTATGTTTGTAGTAGCAGTAAGACTGTGAGAAATAAATTTATATTCCAGAACTTGAGGGGAGTTTCCTCAAAACTGCTGTGCTATGAAATATCTGCTGTACGGACCCTCCATTATGTTTGAGTGACTGCTATAGTATTTAACCAGAAGCCTGCTATAAGTTTTACTCAGAGAAGAGAGAATTTAAAGGGCTATCCCACAGTAATCCAAGTGCAGCTACAATCCTGAAATATAAATCAATATTACCATTCATGAAGGGTACCACTGCCAGTGTCTTGTAGGCTCCTCTTTCTGATAGCATCCTGCTGTCTACTGGGCCCTTCCTTTTCCACTACATTGGTCACCTGGTATCTGGATTAATCTATTCCTGGGAAAATGTCTTAGGTTCCAAGGCTGCGTTCAGATGTTCCTTCTAGATTGTGTTTCAAAATGCAATCCAGGCAGAGCAGGGAAGGGCTTGGCATGTAAATGATAAAAAACACTGTGCGCTTGTTACCAATCTCATCTGTTGGGCCAAGCCTCTCCCATTACTATGTGGATTTAGTTTTGAAAAACAATCCAGAAGGAACATGTGAATAAGACATGTGTAATTACTTCATAATTACATCCTTTTGCAGATGTCATATGTCCATCACACCCCATTAGTAAAATATACCTTTTGGAGTTTCTTTTTTTCAGACATTTTGTACTTCAAGTTAGTGGAAAATTGCATTTATTTATGAAAAAAGGTGAATTAGGTAAACATTTTGATAAAATTAGCTACTGTATATGTGCTGTAAAACAATAACTCGACTTATACTAGAGTCTATGAAAAAACCTGTGTGTACTCTGTACCTTTCCAATGCCCCTCCTCTGCAGGTCCTCTTCTGTCTTTAGCTCCAGCTCCGACTTCGGGTCATTGCGGTTGGGCATAGGGGGATGCTGGCTATATATGGGGTGGTAGGCACTGGTTATATACTGGGGGAAGACGCTGGCTATATACTGGGGGCAGACACTGGCTATTCAAAGTATATTGATTCCTCAGGTACATATACTTCCATTTTATTCATAATATATGCCTCCTGACGTAGCCAAAGAGTAAAATGTATGTCGAGGTGGTTCAGTCCACAGCACTTTCCCGCATCATGACTCAAGGTATACACAGGGTATTACTCTGATACTTTATCAAATAAATCTTGGCATATTTTAGTATATTTGTGTGAGATATTTTGTCCTAATTCCTGGCTATTTATCTTTCTAGGTTGTGTGCATTTGGCATAGCCCTAGCATGTGCATGAGATCCTAGTCTTTGTCTATTTTTCTTCCTAGATTGTTAGTATTTGCTATAGCCCCATTACTTGCATGAATCCATGTAAATTCTCTCACACTATTATTAACATTGGTCGTCATTCAATAATAGTTATCCTGTGTATTGGACCCTATTACGATATATGGGCATATATTTGGAGACATGTTATAGCTGGTATTGTCCCTGTCTATTCATGTTTGGTAATGAGTAATTTATGCCTTTGAAAAGTCTTTGAAAAAATGCCTTTGAAAAGTCCAGATATACAACATCCACAGCGTCCCCCAGATCCAGTCTTGAACTTACCTCCTCGTAGAAACCAATCAGATTAGTCTGACAGGACCGATCTCTCATAAACCCATGCTGACGCTGGGTTATAAGGTTGTGCACAGTGAGATACTCCAGGATAGCATCTCTAATAAACCCCTCAAATATTTTCCCCACCACAGCAGTTAGACTCACGGGTCTGTAGTTTCCAGGATCGCTATTTGATCCTTTTTTGTATATTGGTACCACATTTGCGATGCGCCATTCCTGTGGAACATAACCAGTCCTCAGTGAATCTTCAAATATTAAAAATAACGGTTTGTCTATCACTGTACATAATTCATGCAGAACCCGGGGGTGTATGCCATCTGGCCCAGGTGATTTATCTATCTTAGTGGTTGCGAGGCGGCGCCGTACCTCTTCCTGGGTTAAACTGTTGACATTATAAAAAGAATTAACATTATTCCTCATTGTGTCTTCCACCAGGGGATTTTCCTGTTGTTCTTTCATCTTTTGTTGGCAGATATTCTCTGGCCTTTTAGCTGAATGGGTAGCAGCATGGTATGGGAATATTCTTTTTCTAGAGGTTTGTGTAGGTTAATATTTTATATTTCATGCCTAGTACTAGAAAGTGGAAATAAAATTCAAAATATGGTAAAATTGACAAGAAATTGTATTTCACACAAATGGTACAGAAAGATAGAAACGTATATAAGAAACGCACACAAGAGTTGGTGTGTACATGCGACCCTAAAGAAGTACCACATCATGTAGAAGAGAAAATTATTTTTATTATGTCACATCTCTAAAAACATTTAAAAATAGCACTACAAACCGTGCTCAAACAAGGGTCTGGTCCCTATGTATCAGTATACCTGAGACCCTTTTCACTCAAATCACCATAGTTGGTGAGGAGACTGACCAAAGTATCAACAATCAACTACCAGCACAATGAATAATCCATATAAAGGTGCATATAAACAGATAAAGCGCTGGTGGTCAAAAGCAAAACATGAAGCAATGAAATACAATGTATGGTGAACACCAGTCAGTATCCAGAAAGTACGGGTCAGGAGGGGTGAAAACAGCCCCACGTATTCCGTCACGTGTAGTGGCTTCTTAAGGAGTCTGATGAGATGTGTCGGTACGTGGATATAAATACAATTTATGCTAGAAATAGGCCAATCATGTGAGAAGCGTTAATTACCTTCCGGCTCATAGTAAGTGTCAAACAAATATGGTAGAGAAAAATTGCAAGATCGCACGCACCTCCACCTCCAATCAAAGAAACTGCACATGCGCAAGAAACCCGTGCGGCCGAGACCAGATTTGGTACATTGCATAGGTACAGGTAAACTATAAGATATCCAGAAAGCGAGACAATGTAATGGTAATAGAAATGACTAGAGATGAGCGAGCACTAAAAAGCTCGAGTGCTCGTTACTCGAGTCGAACTTTTTCTGATGCTCGAGTACTCATTTCGAATAACAAACCCAATTGAAGTCAATGGGAGACTCGAGCATTTTTCAAGGGGACCAAGGCTCTGCACAGGGAAGCTTGGCCAAACACCTGCAAACCTCAGAAAATGATGGAAACACCACGGAAATGGACAGGAAACGGCAGGGGCAGCATGCATGGATGCCTCTGAGGCTGCTTAATCGCACCATTATGCCAAAATTATGGGCAACAGCATGGCGATGACAGAGTGACCGAGTGAGGCGAGATAGCATCTAAAACACCCAATAATTGACCCTGACACTATAGGGGATGGCATGCAGAGGCTGCGGCAGCAGTGACAGGCTAGAGAGTGGCATGGCAACATACCCCAAATGGACTCAGGCTTCAAACCAATTTTAAAAATTCCTTTTGGCGAGGATAACGTGTAGCACTGTACGTATCAGTATTTGGCCTGGTTATGGCGGCAGAGAGGATCCAAAGGAGGTGAGCAAGAAGCGCTGAAATGATTTCCTTTGTGAACAAAAGGCGACAGCATGGCGGCGACAGAGTGACCAAGTTTCATAATGTATCTGGTGAAACACCCGAAAAATGAGCCTGACACAGCTCGTTTGCTAAGGGGACGACATGTGGAGGCAGCTATGGAGACAACTTTTGGAGGCCGCTATGGAGACGACATGTGGAGGCTGCTATGGAGACAACATATGGTGGCAGCTATGGAGACAATGTGTGGAGGCAGCTATAGGGGCGACGTGTGGAGGCTGCTATGGAAACGGCATGTGGAGGCTGCTATGGAGATGGCGTGTGGAGGCTGCTATGGAGACGGCGTGTGGAGGCAGCTACGGAGACGGCATCTGGAGGCAGCTATGGAGACAACGTGTGGAGGCAGCTATGGAGACAACGTGTGGAGGCAGCTACGGAGACGACGTGTGAAGGCATGTGGGGGGGGGGGGCGCACTCAGTCATACAGCTTTGCATCCATTATCAAAATGAGTGACCCATATAAAACACCAGAAAATCACAGCCGGTAAAACACCCGAAAATGTAGCCTGACACAGCTTGTTGCTAAGGGGACGATGTGCTGTATTTCCTCTTGCACTCCAGTGTCTAGGGTATAGACAGTTGAACGCTGTGCATGGAGACATTGGTGGACGCTGTGGAGGATTGTGGAGGCGAAATGGACAGGAAACAGCAGGGGCATCATGCATGGATGCCTCTGAGGCTGCCTAATCGCACCATTATGCCAAAATTATGGGCAACAGCATGGCGATGACAGAGTGATCGAGTGAGACGAGATAAAACATCTAAAACACTCAATAATTGACCCTGACACTATAGGGGATGGCATGCGGAGGCAGCGGCAGGCTAGAGAGTGGCATGGCGAAATACCCCAATTTATATAAATATAAGAATGGTCCATACAAAAAATATGGTGGTACGTTGTTTCAGATTAAATCAAATCAAAATACAAAGGGACACTGTCTCCATCTGGAGAAATCAAAGTTTAATAACCTGAGGCTTCTTTACTATGAGAACTGTCAATCTGTGGAATAACCTGCCTCAGGCGCTGGTTAGGGACAGCAGAGATCTTCAAGAAGGGTCTAGATGCCTTTTTACACCTAAATAACTTTATATAGAATTGTTTCCCCTAAATCCAAAAATTATAATTTTCAAAGCAGGCGGGGGCTACAAACAGCATTTCTAAGAACCTTTTGTATAAGATCAAGTGTAGTACTGTTCTTATAAGTAATTGGCCTGGTTATGGCGGGGGAGGGAAATTTAAACAGATGTGCAAGTGGCGCTGAAATAATATCGGTCAATGATAAAAGTTTGGCGGTATATTTTGTGAATAACACAGCAGGGTGGCGACAAAGTTAACAAGTTTGATGTGGAAGCCGTTAAAACAACCCAAAATTTTTCCGGACACAGCTCTTTCGCTAAGGGGACAATGTATGGAGGTAGCTATGGAGACAACATGTGGAGGTAGCAATGGAGACAACGTGTGGAGGCAGCAATGGAGACAACGTGTGGAGACAGCAATGGAGACAACGTGTGGAGGCAGCAATGGAGACGACGTGTGGAGGCAGCAATGGAGACGACGTGTGGAGGCAGCTATAAAGACGACGTGTGGAGGCAGCTATAAAGACGACGTGTGGAGCCTGCTATAAAGAGGACGTGTGGAGGCAGCTATGGAGACAACAAAAAAGTTTTCAAAGCAGAGGAGCGGGTAGGTGGCCCTCCAGAAAAATTAAATAGATAGAGTGCCTGTATGTGGCAGTCCAAAAAAGTTTTCAAAACAGAGGAGCGGGTAGGTGGCCCACCAGAAAAATTAAATAGATATAGTACTATAGCTAGAGCCAGTTGGCCCTGGCAAAAAATAGCCAGTTGCTTCTGCTTTAGTGTACACAGAGGAGGAGAATGAGGAGGAGGAGTGCATACATGAGAATTATTCAAGTTGAGCTGCTTTTAGCTGGTGGAGAATGGAAATGATGAGAAATCCAGTCTTGATTCATCTTGATAAGCGTCAGCCTGTCAGCGCTGTCAGTCAACAGACGTGTACGCTTATCGGTGATGTTGCCACCAGCTGCACTGAAAAACCGCTCTGACAGCACGCTAGCAGCAAAGCAGGCAAGAACCTCCAAGGCGTACAGCACCAGTTCGGGCCACATGTCCAGCTTTGAACCCCAGTGGTTGTAGGGAGCTGTGTGATCATTTAGGACAATGGTATGGTCAGCTACGTACTTCCTCACCATCTTTCTGTAAAGATCAGACCTACTCTGCCGCGACTGGGGACAGGTGACAGTGTCTTTCTGTGGTGACATAAAAAAACAAAAAAGAAAAAACACAGTGTGACAGTAAATGGGTCTAGTGACAGTAATATAAACCAGTACAGCCAAGAGAAAGCCTCTTAGTAATGAACAGCAAAATACCAAAGGGAGAAAATAAGAGGAAAAAACAAGGCTTCACTACAATTGCACAAAAATGTAAATCTTTATTAGTGGACAACAATAAAAATGTATAAAAAAGACTAAGAATCATCCCAGAAAAGATACAAAAAGCACGCCAGGTAATAAGTCCTAAAACACAAGATGTAGACACATAGGGGCAGATTTACTTACCTGGTCGATTCGCGATCCAGCGGCACGTTTTCTGCTGTAGATTCGGGTCTTCCGGCGATTCACTAAGGAGTTTACGATCCATTGTCAGGTGTCCAGCGACACTTTTTTTTTTTTTAATGCGGTGGTTTCTCCGAATCCGTCAGGTTTTTGTTCGGCTACTCCCCCCGATTTCCGTCGTGTGCATGCCGGCGCCGATGCGCCACAATCCGATCGCGTGCGCCGAAATCCTGGGGCAATACAGGGAAAATCAGCGCAAAACGGAAAATTTCGGTTAACCCGTCGCAAAAACACAAATCGGGCCCTTAGTAAATGACCCCCACAGTGTACAGAAATAAAGACCCATGAGTATAGTAAGCAGTTCCCAATATACACTCACCGGCCACTTTATTAGGTACACCATGCTAGTAACGGGTTGGACCCCATTTTGCCTTCAGAACTGCCTCAATTCTTCGTGGCATAGATTCAACAAGGTACTGGAAGCATTCCTCAGAGATTTTTGTCCATATTGACATGATGGCATCACACAGTTGCCGCAGATTTGTTGGCTGCACATCCATGATGCGAATCTCCCGTTCCACCACATCCCAAAGATGCTCTATTGGATTGAGATCTGGTGACTGTGGAGGCCATTTGAGTACAATGAACTCATTGTCATGTTCAAGAAGAAACCAGTCTGAGATGATTCCAGCTTTATGACATGGGCGCATTATCCTGCTGAAAGTAGCCATCAGATGTTGGGTACATTGTGCTCATAAAGGGATGGACATGGTCAGCAACAATACTCAGGTAGGCTGTGGCGTTGCAACGATGCTCAATTGGTACCAGGGGGCTCAAACAGAGCCCAGAAAATATTCCCCACACCATGACACCACCACCACCAGCCTGAACCGTTGATTAAAGGCAGGATGGATCCATGCTTTCATGTGTTGACGCCAAATTCGACCTACCATCTGAATGTCGCAGCAGAAATCGAGACTCATCAGACCAGGCAACGTTTTTCCATCTTCTACTGTCCAATTTTATGAGCTTGTGCAAATTGTAGCCTCCGTTTCCTGTTCTTAGCTGAAAGGAGTGGCACCCTGTGTGGTCTTCTACTGCCGTACTGTGCGTTCAGAGATGCTCTTCTGCCTACCTTGGTTGTAACGGGTGGCGATTTGAGTCACTGTTGCCTTTCTATCAGCTCGAACCAGTCTGCCCATTCTCCTCTGACCTCTGGCTCAACAAGGCATTTCCGCCCACAGAACTGCCACTCAATGGGTTTTTTCTTTTTCGGAACATTCTCTGAAACCCTAGAGATGGTTGTGCGTGAAAAACCCAGTAGATCAGCAGTTTCTGAATACTCAGACCCGCCCTTCTGGAACCAACAACCATGCCACGTTCAAAGGCACTCAAATCACCTTCTTCCCCATACTGATGCTCGTTTTGAACTGCAGGAGATTGTCTTGACCATGTCTACATGCCAACATGCACTGAGTTGCGCCATGTGATTGGCTGATTAGAAATTAAGTGTTACGAGCAGTTGGACAGGTGTACCTAATAAAGTGGCCGGTGAGTGTTATATGTATGTGACTCAAATGGTATATAAGTGACAGCCAGCATGGGTTTACTAAGAATAGAAGTTGTCAAACTAACCTGATCGCTTGTTTGAAGAGTTGAGCAGATTAGAGATGAGGAACACACTCGTCCGAGCCTGATGCTCGTTCGAGCATTAGCGTACTCGAAACTGCTCGTTGCTCGGACAAACTTCGCCAGCTCGAGAAAATGGCAATCTCCACCATTTTTGTTTTTGGCGGCCAGAAACAGAGCCAATCACAAGCCAGAAGACTCTGCACTCCACCCAGCAAGACGTTGTACCCTTACACGTCGATAGCAGTGGTTGGCTGGCCTGATCAGGTGACCCTGGAATAGACTAGCCCCTGCCGCGCTCGGATCATTCTCTGTTGGATGCCGTTGGGAGAGAGTTGCTGCTGCTGCAGGGATAGCGTTAGGGTGTTATATTAGCTTATTGTTAGGCAGGAGTGAGTCTACACAGAACCCAACAGCCCTTTTAGGACACAATAGCGTTATATATATATTTTTTTGTTTGCTTGTGGCTGGGCTTGCTGGCACTAATAGTGCAGCTAGTACCATATTGGAGGAATTTGGAGGGAGACTTGCGCGACCGTGTGTTAGCTTTGTGACACACATATCCATCTCAAACACCGAAGTGGGACAATTTATGGGGTTTTTTGAGGGCACAGTCTGCTCTAATTTTTTTACGTTTTATTTTTTTTTATAACTCAAAGTTATCTGGCATAGCAGTGTGTTTCAGTGTAGGCTAGAAAATAGCCATAGGGGAACCCAACGGCTTACTTTGGCCTACATAGCATTATATTTTTTTTTTGTTGATTGGCTTGGGGCTGGGCTTGCTGGCACTAGTAGTGCAGCTAGTACCATATAGTGAGGATTTGCAGGGAGACTGCGACCGTTGTGTTTAGCTCTTAGTGACACACCTATCATCTCAAACACGAAGTGGGACATTTGGGGTTTGATTTGATTAGGCACCGTCTGCATCATTTTTTTTTTACGTTTATTTCTTTTATAACTCAAAGTATCAGGCACCGCACAAAATCCAGTTGTGTGCTGTCAGTGTAGGTTAGAAACTAGCCATAGCAATAGGATAGCATCGTTTGTTTAAAATAAAAATAAAAACACAAAAAAGAAAAAACAAAACAAAAAAAATGTACAGGTACACTTTAATTTGAAAATGTTTAACCCGAGAGCTAGGGGTAGAGGACGAGGGTGTGGAAGTGGGCGTCCAAACTATGCAGGGGTCAGAGGCCTTGGTCCTTGGTGGGGTGAGACACCACCTGCTGATGAGGGAGCAAGGGGAACGCCGCAGAGCTACACTCCCTAGGTTCATGTCTCAAGTTACTGGGACTGGGTGTAGAGCACGTTGAGGCCAGAACATGCAAACAGATGATGTCGTCGATTGCGGACAATGCTCTAGCCATTTGCCCACCAGTCAGTCTTCAAGCAGTCCACATGTCAACGAAATCAGCACTCTCCAGCTCCTCACCTCACCCTCCTTCCCCCCAGTGTGCCCTCCAGGAAAATTTGGCATTTCAACGGCATACTCTGAGGACCCTTCCAGAGTCACAAACCACTTGTCGGTTTGCTGCTGATCTCTTTTCCGATGTCCAGGTTTCCACCGGTCGCAGTCTATGGGTGATGATGACATGTTGACTAGTGGAAGAAGTGTGTAAGAGGTGTCAGACGAGAGGAGACACGGTTGTCAGACAGTGGTGAAGTTGTTGTCAGGGCGGAAGTCCGAGGGGGGAGCAGACTGAGGGATCAGAGGATGATGAGGGACTTCTTGCTCACCTCCTTTGGTTCCTCTCTACCACCCATTGGTTTGAAGAGAGTCCATTAGGGTATGTCGCCATGACACTGTCAGCCTGCCGCTGCTCTGCATGCGTCTGCCGCTGCCTCTTGCATGCTCCCTGGAGGTGGGGTCAATTATTGGATCTTTTAGATGCTATCTAGCCTCATTTGGTCACTCTGTCATGGCCATGCTGTTGCCCATAATTTTGGCATAATGGTACGATTAAGCACTCAGAGGCACCATGCATGCTGCCCTTAGTGACACACATATTCATTTCATGGTGTTCCATCCTTTCTGAGGTTCCAAGCGTACTGTGCGTTCAGAGATGCTCTTCTGCCTACCTTGGTTGTAACGGGTGGCGATTTGAGTCACTGTTGCCTTTCTATCAGCTCGAACCAGTCTGCCCATTCTCCTCTGACCTCTGGCCTCAACAAGGCATTTCCGCCCACAGAACTGCCACTCAATGGGTTTTTTTTCTTTTTCGGACCATTCTCTGTAAACCCTAGAGATGGTTGTGCGTGAAAATCCCAGTAGATCAGCAGTTTCTGAAATACTCAGACCAGCCCTTCTGGAACCAACAACCATGCCACGTTCAAAGGCACTCAAATCACCTTTCTTCCCCATACTGATGCTCGTTTTGAACTGCAGGAGATTGTCTTGACCATGTCTACATGCCTAAATGCACTGAGTTGCCGCCATGTGATTGGCTGATTAGAAATTAAGTGTTAACGAGCAGTTGGACAGGTGTACCTAATAAAGTGGCCGGTGAGTGTATATATGTATGTGACATCAAATGGTATAATAAGTGACAGCCAGCATGGGTTTACTAAGAATAGAAGTTGTCAAACTAACCTGATCTGCTTGTTTGAAGAGTTGAGCAGATTAGAGATGAGCGAACACACTCGTCCGAGCCTGATGCTCGTTCGAGCATTAGCGTACTCGAAACTGCTCGTTGCTCGGACAAATACTTCGCCAGCTCGAGAAAATGGCATCTCCCACCATTTTGATTTTTGGCGGCCAGAAACAGAGCCAATCACAAGCCAGAAGACTCTGCACTCCACCCAGCATGACGTGGTACCCTTACACGTCGATAGCAGTGGTTGGCTGGCCTGATCAGGTGACCCTGGAATAGACTAGCCCCTGCCCGCGCTGCTCGGATCATTCTCTGTCTGGATGCCGTTAGGGAGAGAGTTGCTGCTGCTGCAGGGATAGCGTTAGGGTGTTATATTAGCTTATTGTTAGGCAGGAGTGAGTCTACAAGAACCCAACAGCCCTTGTTAGGGCTACAATAGCGTTATATATATATATTTTTTTGTTTGCTTGTGGCTGGGCTTGCTGGCACTAATAGTGCAGCTAGTACCATATTGTGAGGAATTTGCAGGGAGACTTGCGACCGTTGTGTTTAGCTCTTAGTGACACACATATCCATCTCAAACACCGAAGTGGGACAATTTATTAGGGGTTTGATTTGAATTAGGCACAGTCTGCTCATTAATTTTTTTTTACGTTTATTTCTTTTTATAACTCAAAGTCATCAGGCACAGCACAAAATCCAGTTGTGTGCTGTCAGTGTAGGTTAGAAACTAGCCATAGCAATAGGATAGCATCGTTTTGTTTAAAAATAAAAATAAAAAAACACAAAAAAGCAAAAAACAAAAAAAATGTACAGTTTACACTTTAATTTTGAAAATGTTTAACCCGAGAGCTAGGGGTAGAGGACGAGGGTGTGGAAGTGGGCGTCCAACTACTGCAGGGGTCAGAGGCCTTGGTCCTTGGTGGGGTGAGACACCACCTGCTGATGAGGGAGCAGGGGAACGCCGCAGAGCTACACTCCCTAGGTTCATGTCTCAAGTTACTGGGACTCGTGGTAGAGCACTGTTGAGGCCAGAACAGTGCAAACAGATGATGTCGTCGATTGCGGACAATGCCTCTAGCCATTTGCCCACCAGTCAGTCTTCCACGCAGTCCACCCATGTCACCGAAATCAGCACTCCTCCAGCTCCTCCACCTCACCCTCCTTCCCCCCAGTCTGCCCCCTCCCAGGAAAATTTGGCATTTCAACCGGCATACTCTGAGGACCCTTCCCAGAGTCACAAACCACTTGTCCGGTTGCTGCTGATCTCTTTTCCGATGTCCAGGTTTTCCACCGGTCGCAGTCTATGGGTGATGATGACATTGTTGACGTAGTGGAAGAAGTGTGTAAAGAGGTGTCAGACGATGAGGAGACACGGTTGTCAGACAGTGGTGAAGTTGTTGTCAGGGCAGGAAGTCCGAGGGGGGAGCAGACTGAGGGATCAGAGGATGATGAGGTGACTTCTTGCTCACCTCCTTTGGTTCCTCTCTACCACCCATTGGTTTGAAGCCCGAGTCCATTTAGGGTATGTCGCCATGACACTGTCTAGCCTGCCGCTGCCTCTGCATGCCGTCCCTGCCGCTGCCTCTGCATGCCGTCCCCTGTAGTGTCGGGGTCAATTATTGGATCTTTTAGATGCTATCTAGCCTCATTTGGTCACTCTGTCATGGCCATGCTGTTGCCCATAATTTTGGCATAATGGTACGATTAAGCATCCTCAGAGGCATCCATGCATGCTGCCCCTTAGTGACACACATATCCATTTCCATGGTGTTTCCATCCTTTTCTGAGGTTCCCAGGTGTTTGGCCAAGCTTCCCTGTGCAGAGCCTTGGTCCCCTTGAAAAATGCTCGAGTCTCCCATTGACTTCAATGGGGCTCGTTATTCGAGACAAGCACTCGAGCATCGGGAAAAGTTCGTCTCGAATAACGAGCACCCGAGCATTTTAGTGCTCGCTCATCTCTAGAGCAGATGCCTGGACGGAGGAGCTGCTGTGGATATTGTGTTCTTGGACTTTGCAAAGGCATTTGACACTGTCCCACTGTCCCTGATGGGTAAAATAAGGTCTATTATTGGTTTGGCAGAAATCATTTGCAATTGGATTGTGAACTGGCTGAAGGATCGTATCCAGAGAGTTGTGGTCAATGATTCCTACTCGGAATGGTCACCAGTTATGAGTGGTGTATCCCAGGGTTCTGTGTTTGGCTCACTACTATTTAATATATTTATTAATGATATAGAGGTAGGAATTAATAGCACTGTCTATTTTTGCAGATGACACCTAGCTGTGTAGTGTAATACAGTCTATGGAGGATGTTAATAGGCTGCAGGGGGACTTGGACAAACTGAGTGTTTGGTCATCCACTTGGCAAATGCGGTTCAATATAATGTAAGGTTATGCACCTGGGGGCTAATAATCCCCAGGCAAAATATGTCCTTGGGGGAGTAAATCTGGGAGAGCCCCTTGTTGAGAAGGACCTGGGGGTACTAGTAGATCATAAATTGAATAACAGTATGCAATGTCAATCAGCTACCTCTAAAGCCAGTAGTATCTTGTCATGTATCAAAAGTGGTATGGACTCTCGTGATAGGGATGTAATATTACCACTATACAAGGCACTGGTTCGGCCTCACCTGGAATGTGCTGTCCAGTTCTGGGCACTGATCCATAAAAAGGATGCCCTGGAGCTGGAGAGGGTTCAACGTAGAGACACAAAAATGAAAAGGGGTATGGAGGGACTTAGTTATGAGGAAAGATTAAAACTATTTGATTTATTTAGTCTGGAAAAGAGACGACTACGAGGGGACATGATTAATTTATATAAATATAAGAATGGTCCATACAAAAAATATGGTGGTAAGTTGTTTCAGATTAAATCAAATAAAAAGACGAGGGGACACTGTCTCTGTCTGGAGAAATCAAAGTTTAATCACCTTCTTTTTTACTATGAGAACTGTCAATCTGTGGAATAGCCTGCCTCAGGCGCTGGTCACAGCAGGGACAGCAGAGAGCTTCAAGAAGGGTCTAGATGCCTTTTTACACCTAAATAACTTTTTATAGAATTGTTTCCCCTAAATCCCTTCCTCATGCAATCCCTTCCCTTCCTTGGTTGAACTTGATGGACAAGTGTCTTTTTTCAACCATATAAACTATGATACATTTGATATTAGTCGGGGATGGGGAGGCTAGAATTGAGGGTGTTATCAATAGTTTTGATTCAATGTCATTCAATGTTCGAATAGAAACTGGGGGTTGTGTGTGATATTGGGGATTGGCGATGACTGTGTGTTTTTTTTTTTTAAAACAAATCTTTATTCTTTTTCTAAGTTCAAAATACAACAATCCATACTACAATCATTTCATTAAAAGTAGTAGGATATCTGATCGGCATTATTATTACATATCCGCCCCCCCACCCCTCACTTCTTATTACTTGTACCATCATCATAGTGCTTTTTAATAACCATTAACATGACAAAGAGGTATAATCCAGCCAAATTGTGACCTCATACCCATCCCCTACCCCTTAAATGCTAATCCATTATTAGATCCTAATACTTATACAAATTTAATCAATCACATAAATGACATAAATACCACCCAATGCTCCCCTCTCCCACCCCTCCCACACATATAACCCGTAAACCATGCTGGGAGTACCATCATTTCATTGCAGACAATAGAATATATGATCAACATTATTATGACATAACCACCCCCCTCCCCCATTTCTTATTACTTATACCATCGACATAGTGCTTTTTTTTTTTCTTTCTTTTTTCTTCCTTCCCTCTTTCCCCTTTTTGGTAAACATTAACATGACACTGACATCTAATCCAGCCAACTTGTGACCTCATACCCTTCCCCTACCCTTTAAATACTAACCCATTATCGGATCATAATACTTATGCAGAGATAATCAGGCACATAAATGACAGAAAAACCCCATCCAATCCTTCAGTAATCACTCTAATCTGATTGGACCACTTAGCTTGGCTAGTGTGACCTATTGACTTATCAATATTATTACGAAAAAAGCGATATATCCTAGCTAGATTTTTCGGAATTACTCCTAACTCTATCAGTGATGTAAAGTTGCTACTACCCTCCACCTTAAATACGTCACGATTTTTTTCACTTCTATATGCGTGTGCAAACTGCCAATATCTAAAGAATACCTTTATCCACCCAATATTGAAACAACGGTAATTCCCCTTTTCTCCCCAGGTGCTCCAAAGACATAATATTCCTCTTTTCCCAAAATATGACATCCTCGATTTTATAAAGCTCTGACATATTGAGATTACCCCATAAAGGTGTAAAATTGAAACCCCCCTCAATCCCTAGGATCCTCCTAGCCTCTTTCCATGTATTCACCATTAATGCTACTATTGGGAATTCCTTCCTATTGAGGATCTTTAACTGTCCTGACTCCAATAACGCAAAAATAGATTTAAATTTTTTCCCTACACTGCTAGAGAGTAACCCAAACAATGTACTGTTTTTATTTTCGATTAGAAACTGAATCTCAGCGGCCAAAAAATAGTGATAAAAAGACGGGAGAGAGAGTCCTCCTTTACCCTTATCCCTCATCAGATTTTCTTGTTTGATACATACTTTTTTCCTCCCCTACAGTAGTTTATTAATAATGGCCTGTATAAAACCGAACCATTTCTTATCAATCCAGCATGGGCAATTACACAGTACATATAACAGGTGTGGCAATAGAATACTTTTTGTTAGAACCACCCTCTCTGCTCGATTCAGTGGCAGGGAGCTCCACGTATTAACTTTGCACTTCAGCTTAGTTAATAGGGGGACCAGATTCAGTACTATGTAATCACCCACTTTGGAACTGTTCTTTAAACCTAAATACTCCAGGGTTGGGGAGACCTTCAGCTCTATTTGTCCTAAATTAAATAATGAATCCTCATGAAGGGGCATCAATCTAGATTTTTGTACATTAATCTCAAAGCCGGAATATCTACCAAACTCATTGATCAATCTCAATGCCGACGGAACGGACTCACCAGAGTCTTTAAGACAGAGAAGAATATCGTTGGCATAGAGCATAATCTTATCTTCTGGGCCTCCTGCCCCTCCAATCTCTCTACTGGCCCTAATCTTGATTGCCAGAGGTTCAATGAACATGGCAAATAATAAGGGGGACAGGGGACACCCCTGTCTAGTGCCTCTTGTTAAGGAAAAAAAGGAGGAATAGTCTCTATTTACTTTAATACAAGCTCTGGGATCGATATAGAACAGTTTGACCCACTCCACGAATCGATCACCCAGTCCAAACCTATCCAATACTTCCCAGAGGAAGTCCCACTCCACCCTGTCGAAGGCCTTAGACGCGTCCAACGACAGGATGACACGGAACTCCCCTTTACCCATCTGCAAGCTCATAAAGAGCTGCCTAATATTTGTACTAATGTGACACCCTCCCACAAAACCACATTGATCTTGATGTACTAAGAACGGGACCACCATTTTCAATCTATTAGACAACAGTTTGGCCATCAACTTTGTATCGACATTCAAAAGCGAGATTGGGCGATAGGATTCTCTTTCCACTGGATCTTTATTCTTTTTCCCAATCAGGGCAATACCTGCCTCATACCAGGACTTAGGGAGTCGTCCCACAAACTGTGAATTCTCCCATACCTCTATCATAAGAGGAAGGAGTATAGCACCAAATCTTTCGTATATCTCTAATGGTAACCCATCTAAGCCTGGTGAGGCACTTCGTCTTGTAGAAGATATTGTCTCTTCTAACTCTTTAACCGTGATTGGGGAGGAGAGTTGATCTTTCTTATCCACTTGTAATTTAGATATATCAATACTATCTAGGTATGTCTTTATGTTAGCCGTGGTAGCCTCCAGATCAGACGTATATACACCCTGGAAGAATTGTTAAAAGGCCTCTTTAATCTCATTCTGACTAAGTACTATTTCCCCAGCGTTATTCTTAATTGCCTGTATTCTATTTACCTCCTGTTGTTTTTTTTAACTTTCTGGAGAAGCCTTTTGCAAGATAACCCGCTCTCGCAGTGTGCTGTTTGGTCCAAAAAGAGAAGTTTTTGCATTGCTTTTTTAGAAATAAATTTGTTATACAGCTCTTGTGCCTGCTTATAATTGTCTAGGGTACTTTGTGTTCTATCCCCCTGGAGGTCCTTCTCACACTTTCTAATCTCTTCCTTCAGTAGCCTTTCCTGCTTTGCAAATTGTTTTCGTAAAAATATCACTTCTGAGTTAAGAATGCCCCTCAGAAAGGATTTTAGTGAATCCCATAACAGACCAAGATTATTAATAGTTTTATTCACTTCAATAAAATGGCCAATTTCTTTCTTGATTTTATCTTCGTTCGATATCAGAGATAACCAATGTGTATTAAGTTTCCAGAATCGGCACGGTGGAATCATAGAGCCAAATAACTCCAGAACCATCGGAGAATGATCTGAGATCGAACGGTTATCATATCTCATTTTTTTAATCCAGACCACTGCTGGTTCATTTACAAGGGCAAGGTCTATCCTGGAGAGAGAGTCATGAGAGCGATTGAAGCAAGAGTAAGCGGGCTTATCGCCATATAACGACCTCCACACATCTAGCCATCCTATTTCATGGCAAAATCTAGCAAAAGGGGAGCCCCTCACAGTCGGGTTTACAGACTGGCTTTTCCCTAGTTGGTCTTCCCTGTCAGAGAATACTGAATTGAAGTCCCCGAAAGCCAAGACAGGACAATCACCCACTTTCTCCACAAACCGTAATAGACTCAATAAGATCTCATATCTAAAGGGGGGAGGTATATAAATCCCTGCCACTACACATCTAGTACCTTCCAATATACCATATAGGTATCTAGAAAGTAATATTTTACATATAATTGTTCGAGGAGCATTCCCCGGAACTTTTAGCACTGTCGGGATCCTGTGTGCTCGCTCAATATCAAAATTGGCTGATAAATTCTCTTTGCCTATTTTCTCCAGGAACCATTCCCTGACGAAATTGACAATATTCTCCCCTTCTGATTTCTCTGGGACCCCGACCATTCTTAAGTTTGCCCTCCTAGACCTGTCCTCTAACTCTGTCAGTCTGTTTTTAAGAGAGGTGTTCTCTTTTTCCATAGCGGACACATTTTTCTTTACAGCATTCACCTCCTCCTCCATTTTAGTTATTTTTTCTTCTGACAGCTTCTGTTTCTCTCTGACCTTGTTGAGGTCCTCTCTCAGCAAGGACACATCTCCTCTTAAGGCCCCCACCTGTTCTGTTAATTCTCTAATTGCATTACTGCAGACCTTGATCGAGGCCAATATTTCTTTTAGCATCGCATTTTCCCCACCAACCTCTATATCCTCCTCTCCTTGTGCTTCTACCTCTAATAAAGAGAATCCCGAGCCCTGAGACTTATTCTTAGGGTTTTGACCATCCGCTCCCTGATTTTTTACCACCATTCTTGTTTTCACAGGTGGAGATTTCCATAATTTATCTATTTTTGCTGAGTTATCAGCTTTATTCACTCCCCCCTTCTCTTTTGGGGAGGATGACCCCAGGGACTTTCTTGATGAATTTTTGGAGGGCATTGTATTCCCCTACCTAGGAGACTCAATAAGATAAATACCACTCAGTTTGCAGGGCAAATCATTTACGGAGTATTATAGAATTATTGACTTGTCAGCCTAGAACATGTTACCATACATAATCCTCTACTCAATAACAGACGATTCCAAAATATTATATACTCATATACACCAAGTGGCTAGACATAGTCTAACCCATGCAATAAAGCTTTCCATAAGCCAGTCCATACTGTACAGAGATAATATAAGTTTCACAAAAGGACAATCACTTAATCACTGTGCAATATCATAGTAGAAGGACTTATGTTACAAAAAGGAGAATTATTATTCATTAATAGACTTTAGCCAAGATAAATTGATGACAAATTATTACAGGTGCAACACTTCACAGGACAGCCTTTAGCCACAGAAATAATACAGGTGCCGCAGAGGAGACAGACAATTAGACTCTTTAGGAAACACTTTATTACAGAAGCTGGTCATTGGACGTTGACAGTTAATCGATAAGGGTTGATTAACAAATTGCAGGCTGTTCAGAGGATTAGTATATTAATGTCACAAAACTGGATATCCATATAAAGAGTTAGTGGATAGCGGACACGTAGAAATAGTTAGTTAATGCATTAAGTTTGTTGTTTTTCCTCAGGTGTAATACTTCACAGAGCAGCCTTTAACCAGAGAGATAGTATAAGTACCACAGAAGGACATTCAATTAAGCTCTCTAGGAGGCAAAATACTGTAGAAGAAAATGGTTTAGTTATTAGTAGTCTTAGTCGATATAAGTTGATGACAGATTAGAGTCTGTTCAAAAAGAATAGTAATAATGGGTTAATGCCACTGCTGCATCAGAACATAGAGCAGCCTCAAAAGTAAATATCCATACAGATAGAGAGTTAGTAGATAGCGGACAAGTGGAGCTGATGGTTAGTTATTGCCTTAAGCTTGTTAGTTTCCTAAGCACAGGTGAAAGGAGCCCCATCCAACCTCTCCGATTCGCTGGCCACCACAAGAGGTTAGAAAAAAAAATAGTAAACCGGGCTATCTCACCACTCTGCATACATACTGCTCCAGGGTGTTCCAAGACTATGCTGGGTGTCTGTAGGTGTCTGTAGGCGAGCAAAATTTTGTGGATCAGAATAGGTACCGTCCAGCGGTCCGGTCGTGCCGTCCTCGTGGAAGCCTGCTCCGGTAGTGTCAAACCCGAAACTCCTCCACACGTGGTAGTGCTCCCTCAGAACAACGGATGTTATCACCACAGAACAACAGCAGCTCCGCCTGGTCCACCTTCAGAGCCTATGTTGAGGACTCCTCATCAAACGCACCACACGTCTCCATACACCGGCGTCCTCTCCAGCGTTCGCCGCAGCATCAGGAGGCACGTGCAGCCAGCAATCCAAGGTATCGGCCCCTTAACTTGCCCTCCCCCATCATGGCCAGCAAGAGGGTTGAGAGAGCGGGCGGGAGACTGGCGTGCAGCGTGACTACGTCATGCCGTTACGCTCCTCCTCATCTCAGAGATGACTGTGTTTTGACTCACTATAGAAATATCATAAGTTGTTAGGTTGAACAGATTGAGTTCGGGATAATCTAAAGTTTCTAGGAACTGGGGGGATAAACTGTAGTGGGAATGTTCCAGTTTATATTTGGGTATATTTTTTATCATATGTTTGCTGTTGCATTTAGATATGTCCTATAGTTGTGTTGATTTTTCCTTTTGCAGCATTCCCTGTTTTTGTATCATCGGGCTCCTTTGGTTAGAGTTAGTAGGGATTGGATTATTACTTTTATTTTCCAAATTTTGTATTTGTGGATTGTATTTCCTATCTTTGTGATAAGATTTACTATTTCGTTGTTCTTTATGGTTGTATGCATGGACTGTTTGGTAGTTGGAATTGGTTATCATCTGTCCTTTCTTAGGTTGGTGCGCATAGAGATTATTTTTATTCTCATCATTTTTAGTGTTAGTTCTTTGTGGTGCATTCTGAGTTGGCAGGGAAGGATATTTGTCTGTATAGTCTGGTCCAATTTTATTTATATTTATTATGTCACTCTTTAGAACAGAGATTTTCTAATTTCCTTATTTTTGTGATAATTCAATTCTCTAATTTTGTAAAGCATGAATTCATATTTTTATTGATATTGTGGAACTCTGGATGGTCTTTTAATCTTTCTAAATTTCTTATATGGTCATCAATTTTGTCAGTGTACTTTTACATAGAATAGATCACCCTAGTCATCAGTTGGAAAGAACATTTTTTTAGAAATCTTTCCCATTCAGTAGTAAAAACACAATCATCTGGAAAAGTGGATGGAATATCAATTTTTAACATCTTAGGTATTAACTTAATTTTGTGGTAATATTCTAGAAACATGAAATTTAACCATGCCTTAATTCCAATTTGGCGGCTTTATCAAATCCATAAATAAGTCTGACATTGATTTAACAATAGGGTTAAATTGATTAATGTACTTTTCTGTCTATGTGGTGAAAAATCTGAATTCAGTAGATCTGTAAGTAAAGTGTTTCTGGATGTAAGTCTCTTCTTAAAAAAATCCATTGTCCTGGGGATTTTCAGGTCCTTTTTGCAGCGCTGGTTCTTGGACCTAATTCAGACGTGATAGCTGAAGATCCAGCCTCTGGTGTCCGTTCGTTGTTCCGAGTGACTGCTGCTCCGTGTTCTTCCCACCTTTGATGCACACTAGTATGGTGTGGTTGCTGGATCCTATGTATTCCTTGCATGACTATCGGTCTGTCAAGGTACACAAAAAGGGTATGGACTTTGTGGATCTTTACTTACAGGATATTGTGAAAGAATTCCCCTCCTACCTACGGGATTCAAGCTCCCTGATTCAAGAACTCCAGAATCATACAAAGGAGTCAGAGTACCATTTCTTAACCCTCAATGTTTTGGCATTATACTCCAAAATTACACATACATTGGGAATAAACGCTCCCCAAACGGTACCTACATATAAGTAGGTATATCCTATCCTACAGTATCCTCTGTATTCTCGAATACAACGTGTTGGAATTCAAGGGCCAAATCTACCAACAAGTATGTGGGACATATGGGGATACAGACCGCACCAAGCTATGCAAACTTGTTCATGGGGCAGTTCGAGGCCCTCCACACTACACCTCCACTTTCTGGCCAAAAATTTGGTTGTACCAAAGATTTATCAGTGATTTATTCTTCATCTGGGGTGGGACTGAAAATGAGGCTCAAACCTTTGTGCAATACCTAAACAGTAATGACTGGGGACTGAAATTTTCCTCCACGTTTGACTCTGAATCAATCACCTTTTTGGATATGGAAATTTTTAAGGGGAACCAAAACCAGATAAACACCAAGACACATTTTAAAAAATTGGATGGTAACAGTTACCTGAACTTCAAGTGCACACTATAAAAAATGGCTGAACAATATTCCCAATGGCCAATTTCAGAGGATCAGGAGGAACTGTACCTCCACTAATGAATACAGGGACTACAGCGAAGATCATCCAAAGCAGATTTCTAGATAAGGGATACCCCAGAAATTAAATCTGCATTTGAGAAATACCTGCTGACCTCACAGAAGGAGTGCCTACAACCCAAACAACCACCAACTAAGAATACAGTACATAATACACAATTCTCTCACTATTTTATTACCACCTATGACAAAGAAAATGATGCTATCAGACAAATCCTACAAAAGAACTGGAAAATTCGAAAAAATTATCTCTACCTGGTGGAAGGCACAAATAATTAAAAACATCAATGCCCCTAGTAAACTGAGAAGTAAAGAGCAAAAACAGAAAAATGAAGAACTTAAGAAATGTCTTTGTTGTAGAACGATCAAGGATAAATGTATACATATCTCCTCCAACATCACAAACGAATCCTTCCCCATTAAACAAAGGATGACATGTGAATCATAATTTGTGATATATCTTATCAATTGCATATGCGGGTTACAATATGTGGGCCGAACTACACAATCTCTAAGAACAAGACTAAATGGGCATAGACATAAAACAAAAATAGGCTTCCTAACTCGTGTCTCAACATCTATTTTTGGCCCATGATAAAGATTTTGATAGCATTTCCATTGTTTTGATAGAACAAATCCATACAGATGTTAAAGATAAAGCTGCGGTCCTAAACAAGAAGTAGGCAAATTGGATATATAGGCTACACATTCTAACACCTGAAGGTCTGAATGAATCCATAGAAACATCAGAAAACTAAAATGGATACTGCCTCCGGGTCTAGTTGTAAAAATAAAGAACACTCTTGCTGAAAAAGAACTCCCCTTTATACTTACCTTTTACCGAAGTATAAAACGAACCAACTTCCACCCTTTTGACACGCGTTGGCTTCCGTAGGAGCAAGAATATCGTCAGCTCTGAAACTTGAACACTGCAGCCTAGCATCGGACCAATTGAATTACACATAAGGACCAGAAATCACCTTAAAAAGTCTTTCCTGTCTTTATATATATATATATATATATATATTTTTCCTTCCCCCTTATGCTTTTAGTAGGATAGTTTCATTTGTACGCTCATGAAGCTACAGAACGGTGTTGGTATTTATACACATTTACCTATTTATTTATTCTTGATGTATGCATATGAATCCAAACCTCTCTATATGTATATAGATGTATTCATTATTGACTGTGTGGAGAACAAACTTTACTCCTGGTTTACTTGGGACATGATTGTCCAGGTTTTATGAAAAAAAAATACAGCAGGAGACATACAAGTGCATCATCCTTTAATAAAGCTGATAATCTGTAGTGAGGCTCTGATGTCACACACAGAATGAAAAAGAGGTTCTGTTTGTATGTATATACAGCCTTTAATCATATACACTGCTATCTCTCTGTACATATGTGGTTTTAACCTGATGAAAGCATTGGTCCAATGCCAAAACGCGTTGTTTTTATATACTGTAGTATGATAGCTGAGTAATAATCAAAGGACTCTTATCACTCAGCTATCATAATACGGTTAGTATCCAATATTATTGCAACTTTTCTATCGAAATAATGTACCTCCCGTCCTTCTATATCATCCACCACATCGTTACTGCTGATCTCTCATCCAACATAACCTTCAGCTCCCACCGATATTTTACTACCTCCACTTTCATCCATTCATAGCGGCATCACAGTGCAGCAACCTTACAATTGCCGTCCCCAATCTCTTTCTACGCACTGCGCAGCCGCGGGTCAGACTCTCTGCTGCGCATGCGCCAGCGTCTTCTTATTCGAGCCAACAGTGGGGCACGTGCACACTCAGCGCTCCTGACTGTCCAGGCTTATTTAAATAAGTTACATCTTCTCTACTACACTTAGACCCATTGAGATTGCACAACTCTTATTGTTTCTTCACACCCCGACCCAGATAAGCTCGCAGGACGTGCTGCTTTCATTCAGACTGGATCACAGCACATTTAACCCCTACACCACCAGGGTAAGTTTCCCTATCCTTAACCTAATCTGGTTAGATGAAACAAGTGTACACACTTCTCCCTCTGCCCTTACATCTAGGCATTATATCTCAACTCAAGACCATCCACACCTTCTCCAGGTGCATAACATAAGTCAAGGACTGTTCGGGTCAGTAATATTCACATCTATGCTTTATATATATGTTTTCTATCTACAGTATGTTTTATTTGTACTTTTTATGAATTTTTGGAAATGTATCATCCAATATTTTCCATTTTACTCCATCAACTATTATAATCTCCAAATACTATTTTATATGCAAAAGAAAAAAAGACTGTGTACATAGAAATACAGCTGTTTTCATACGTTTATTTTATGGTTCAACATCAAACTTTATTGATTGTTGCATAACATAACAGTGTATGGTAAATCGTTATCTCTTTTGCAACATTCAGATATGCGTATACACTTTACAATATCAGCATGTGTGTACATATGAAGTGGTATACATCACAATTGGAAGAAGGAGTATATTTTATAACAGTAACAAGTAACAAAATAACAGTATGACCTGTCATCAGTATCTTAAGAAACTTGAAGGTGGGTCACAAACACAAAAGGGTAATGGGGTTTAGGAAGGAGTGGGGGAGGGTAGGGAGGTGCGGGAGATGGGGGGTGAACAACGCAAGTGGTTGTTATTTCGCACTTACACTCGTGATTCATGTGGGCCGCCTGCAGTCAGCCAAACACGTAGGGCAGGTGTACTTTGATAATCAATCCAAGCAGAACATACCTTATTAAATTGTTCATATTTGCCTTCGTCACTTGCCTTTAATTCCTCCATGCGTCTGATTCAGTCTAGCGCCTCTATCCACTGCAGTCTGGTAGGTGTCTCTGTCGATCTCCAGAGTCTGGGAATTATTTGTTGCGCAGCCATAAGAAAGTGGCGCAGTAGAGGTGGAGGGGTCCAACCCGTTACTAGCATGGTGTACCTTATAAAGTGGCCTGTGAGTGTTCATAGTTCCCTTATCTATAGCTCTTTATACCTATAGCCATGTATTTCATATTCATTTCTATGGATATTATTATTTAATTTTTGTATTCACTACTATACTTTGTATGTCCACTAGAACTCTGTTTTAATTGTACAGACCTGAGGAAGGGAGCATTACGCCCCCGAAATAAATACGAAATAAAGCTCTTTTACTATACTGAAAAGTGCGGTTACACGTCCTGTTTTTTCTACCTATAATCCCTGACTCCCCTTATATTGTGACCCATTAACTCTCTCTTATCTCCCCCTCATATTTTGACCACTTATCTCCCTGTCATATTGTGGCCCCTCTCCCCATTATATGGTGGACCTTCACCCCCTTATAATGTGGCCCATCACCTCCTCTAATATTGTAGCTTCTCTTCTCCCCCTCATATTGTGGCTCCTCACACCTCTCCTCATCTCCCCCTCATATTGTTGTTCCTCATCTCCCCTCTTATATTGTGGTGCTTCATCTCTCCCTCATATTGTGACACCTTATCTTCTGCTCATATTGTTTCCCTCATCTTCCCCTCATAGTGTGGCCCCTCTCATCTACCCCTCATGTCCCTCATCTCCCCCTCATATTGCGAGCCCCTCATCTCCCCGTCATATTGTGGACCCTCACCACCCTTAAATCTCCCCCCTATAGTGTGGTGTCCCTTATGTTCCCTTTATAGTGTGGTGTCCCTTATCTCCCCTTATATTTTAACCCATTAACTCCCTGTCATATTGTGGCATCCTCTAATTTTTGCCTAATATTGTGGCCCTTCTCTCATCTCCCCCTCATATTGTTGCCCCCTTCTCATCTATCCCTCATATTGTGGCGCCTTCTTAATTATATTGTGGCCTCTTGTCCCGTCATATTGTGGTTCCTTAGTTCCTTATCATTGTGGCCTTCATTCCCCCCCTCTTACTGGGGTTCTTCACCTCCCCTCATATTGTGACCTCTTATCTCAACCTCATATTGTAGCCCCTTATTTTCACCTCATATTGTGGCCCTTCATTTCCCACTCATATTGTGACCCCTCACCTCCCCCTCACATTGTGTCACTCATCACCCTTTTTTATTGCGGCCCCCCTCACCTCCCTTTATATTGTGTCCCCTCATATTATGCCCTCTCGCTTCTCTCTCATATTGTGTTCCCTCACATCTCCCCCTCATATTGTGGCAACTATCTCCTCCCCCTCATATTCATATCCCCCTCATAATCTGGCCCCTCACCTCCCCTTACATTGTGGCCCATTAACTGCCTCTCATATTTTGGCCCCATCTCATCTTCCTCTCATATTTTTGCCCCTCGACCCTTCATATTGTGGCTCATCAATTCACTCTCATATTGTAGTCCTTCATTTCAGACACTGTGCAGCCACAACACAAAACTGGCGCAAACACTTTGTAGAAACGTGCAAGATCCAAATATGTTCTTTCTAGTGGAAAGTATAACTGTCAGCACCTGTCCAGCAAACGCGCAACCACAACCAGGCTTGGCACTAGCTGTCAGACTGGGTAAGTGGTGGCAAACTCACCCTGCGGGCTAAGGCCCTGCCTAAAGCAGATAAGACGCCCATGAACCTAACTGACGGTCCCTGAGCGACCCTACAACACGACAGGGGAAAATTACTTCGTCTGGGAGCTGCTGGATGGTGGAGTGGACAGGTAACGGAAATACAGGTGTTCACACTGGCGCACAGAAACCAAACACAGAACTGAATAGGTAACCGGAATACAGGAATAGACCAGTGTTCACACTGGTGCACAGAATACGAACACAGGACTGAGACAGGGACAAAACAACAGATATAGACAGGTCTTCAGGCAGATAATCACAGGTCAAATACAGGTACAGGCGGGATATACACAGACAGGTCAGGTCAAGATCAAACAGGTTATATACAGGTCAGGTCAAGATCAAGGTCAAGCGGGTAATATACAGATCAGGTACAGATCAGGCAGACAAACAGAGACAGATAAAACTGAACTAGAAACACAGGGAAGACAAGACTCAAAATAACCAGCAAGGTCTTATAAGAAAGGGCAGGAATATAAGGCCAATCCCGGACACGCCTCCAGCAGCACACTGGGGGAACGGTCCATCAGGCCAGTAACCCTTGCTGGGCAGGACAGAAATGCAAGGAGCAGGGTGTGGCTCAGTTAATCCAAACACAAGAATAAGGCACAGTTCACACACAAATAAACGCCATGTACTCCGCCAACTGCGGATAGAGCAACGTTCAGGCAAGGACGTTACAGTACCCCCCCCTTTTATAAAGGGCCACCGGACCCTCACCATTCCCATAGAGGTTGGGAGGAGGGTTTCCACGAAGAAGTGACATGATGCACACCCTCAGGGCATCATTACCAGAAGACTGGGACCTAATGCGGAAATACAGCTTGCAACTCTCCCTGAAGGGAAAAAGGTCTCCAGCGAAGAGATCAGAAAGCTGTACCTTAGGCTCATACACAGTCTGACCAGAAATCAAAGGCAGGTGCTGTTCCTGCTGCTGCACATGTTCAGACAGATTCTGCACTATGTGAGCCAGACTCTGTACCTGACAGCTTCCATGGCCTCCATAGTGTAAGTAGGGATGGTTATTATGTCAGCACCTGTCCAGCAAACGCGCAACCACAACCAGGCTTGGCACTAGCTGTCAGACTGGGTAAGTGGTGGCGAACTCACCCTGCAATGTCACTGCGGGCTAAGGCCCTGCCTAAAGCAGTTAAACCACCCTAATAAGGGTGAACCCACTATCATGAACCTAACTGACGGTCCCTGAGCGACCCTACAACATGACAGGGGAAACCTACTTCGTCTGGGAGCTGCTGGATGGTGGAGAGGACAGGTAACGTAAATACAGGTATAGACCAGTGTTCACACTGGCGCACAGAAACTAACACTGGACTGAACAGGTAACTGGAATACAGGAATAGACCAGTGTTCACACTGGTGCACAGAATACAAACACAGGACTGAGACAGGGACAAAACAACAGATATAGACAGGTCTTCAGGCAGATAATCACAGGTCAGATACAGGTACAGGCAGGATATACACAGGACAGGTCAAGATCAAATGAGTTATATACAGGTCAGGTCAAGATCAAACGGGTTATATACAGGTCAGGTCAAGATCAAGGTCAAGCGGGTAATATACAGATCAGATACAGACAGACAAACGGAGACAGGTAAAACTAGAACTAGAAACACAGGGAAGACAAGACTCAAAATAACCAGCATGGTCTGATGGGAGTGGGCAGGAATATAAGATCGATCCCGGACACGCCTCCAGCAGCACACTGGGGGAACTGTCCATCAGGCTAGTAACCCTTGCTGGGCAGGACAGAAATGCAAGGAGCATGGTTTGGCTCAGTTAATCCAAACACAAGAATAAGCCACAGTTCACACACAAATAAACGCCATGTATTCCGCCAACTGCGGATAGAGCGACGTTCAGGCACAGAACGTTACAATGACAGAAAACTGGTTCAGCCACTTTAATAGATCTGGGCCAATGAATCTATAAAATACTGGGCCTTTGGGAATGCAATGAATTCTAATAATCATATAATATATTGTTTGTCTTTGGGCTCTTTTTCAAATCTCCTCCCCTGCTTCTTAACCATGATATGTAGGTCTGTGGTTGGCATTATTTAGACCATTTACGCCAGAATTGATCTTGCTTTGTTCCCATACCTGAAAAAATTAGCTATTTCACTGTCCCGTTTCATGGTCCCCTCCAGTCTGCCCACAAATCAAATTCCCCTTTTGACTTGACCCATTGTGCTTTTAGTTTCTCCGAAACTAAGAATTTTGTATAGGCCTTAGATGGTCACTCGCAACTTAAAATGTTTGGTGTGAGATGTCCTCCATAGGCCATGAAGATCCATTGCTAGTGTTATGTGGACTGACTGTTCCCGTGCTACCATCGTCCCTCTTCCTATCTTCCCCTACATGAAGGACCATACTCATATCCCCTCCTACCAGGATTTAAGATTCTGGATTTGACAGTTTTGCAAAAAACTCTGTATTCTTATCGTTGGATGCATACACACAATGTATGCTGAGTCCTTTTGGACTATCTATGACAGGGGAAACTGTTGGCCACAAAACATTTCTCATAGTTGAGAGTTCTCAGGTTCCCCTAGTGCAAAGGGCCTCAAAGATCACTAATTTCACACAAACGAAGCAAGAAACTCTCCCCCATACATTGTTACCCTCCATCAAGAATATAAGTAAACTTAGAATTTTACTGCCAGAATGTGAAACATTATAGACTTTTGTTTTTTTTGTGCTGAAGAAGCATGAGCCCCACCCATACCTTTCTGTGAGAACTCCTCTCATCAGGGCAGCCAGAATGGCCTCCAACATAGACAATCCACTATTATTAGAGATGAGCGAGCACTAAAATGCTCGGGTACTCGTTATTCGAGACGAACTTTTCCCGATGCTCGAGTGCTCGTTTCGAGTAACGAGCCCCATTGAAGTCAATGGGAGACTCGAGCATTTTTCAAGGGGACCAAGGCTCTGCACAGGGAAGCTTGGCCAAACACCTGGGAACCTCAGAAAAGGATGGAAACACCACGGAAATGGACAGGAAACAGCAGGGGCAGCATGCATGGATGCCTCTGAGGCTGCTTAATCGCACCATTATGCCAAAATTATGGGCAACAGCATGGCCATGACAGAGTGACCTACTCCCCAAACAGCACTTCTAAGAACCTTTCGGATAAGATCAAGTATAGTAGCGTTCTTATAAGTTTGGGATATGGCGGGTGAGGGGAATGTAAACATCTGCGCAAGAAGCGCTGAGATAATATCCGTAAATGAAAAAAGTTTTCCAGTATATTTTGTGGCTTACACAGCAGGGTGGCGACAAAGTTAACAAGTTTGATGTGGAATGCCCTGCAATAGCTCTTGGGCGGTGTGTCTTTTATCACCTAGGCTCAGCAGTTTAAAAATTTTTTCAAACCAGAGGAGCAGGTAGGTGGCCCTCCAGAAAATGGAATAGATTGAGTGCCTGTATGT
>WNYA01001977.1:0-53126 GCA_019512145.1 Engystomops pustulosus | reverse complement strand
TTTTGGCCGTTAACCATACCATAAAAATAGTATATTATTTTTATTCTATGGGTCGCCACGATTACGAAAATACTTCATTTATATATATATTTTATTTTTTCCCATTTTTACTGAATAAAAAGTAATTTGGCGAAATTGTTGTTAATTTTAGCATCACAGTCTTTCATATGCATAACTTTTTTATTTTTCACCTCACAAATCTGTTTAAGGGCTTATTTTTTTTCAAGAAGGATTGTTCTTTTTAGTGATCTTATTTTAGATTGCGTAACTTTTTAAAATTACTTTTTAGAGCATTTTTAAAGGGCATTAATAAAAAATCATCTTTTTTTCAGAGACAGTTTTTTGAGGTTGTCTTTTACGGGGTTCACTTTGCGGATCTAATAACGATTCTGTTTTATTATGCAGATTGTTACGCATTGTTATGCAGATTGTTACACTGCTCTACAATACTATTTTATGCACTTGCTTGTGCATGCTCAGACAGTTTACAGTCAGACCCGGAAGGGGTCTGACTGCCATGGAGACCAGGCAGCTCCGGGGCACATGCCAGTCCTCGGAGCTGCCCAGAAGAGGCTCAGATCCCCCGGTAAGCAGCACGGGGGATCCGATCCACAGCAGGAATACCCTTACACGCCGCAGTCATGCTTGACCGCGGCATGTAAGGGGTTAACACCCGCGATCTGAGTCGGCTCCGACCGCGGGTGTTACAGTGTGGTGTCAGCTGTACTAGACAGCTGACAGCCGCTGCTTCTGGTACCGGCTCCGTTCGTGAGGTGAAAATAATCAGCAGCCTGGAGTGCCCACTCTTCGGGCTACTTTTTATTTGTCTTTTTATTTAGATGATCCCAGCATCCAAGCGCAAATTTTTAAATCTGCTCTGTGTTGCTATAAATTGTTATAATCTTCAAATGCTTTAACACATCCAGGTAATTTTGAGATTGTTTTCTTGTCACACATTGTGCTTTACACTAGTGGAAAATTTGGGATGATATCTTTTGTGTTAAATTATGAACAAAATGGAAATTTGGAAAAATGTATAAAAATTCTTAATTTTCAAAGTTCTAAATGTTTTGCTTTTTAGATGCCTTTTACTTTTTTATTGCATCAAAATAAGTTCATAACTAACATTTCCTGAATGTCTGCTTTAGGTTGGAATGGGTGTGAGCCTTCTTAGGAACAACATGGGGGTCATGGTGGAAGGAGATGGGGAAAGGGACAATCTACTGAATGTCACCTTCTCGACAGTCTTTACCCAGGAAAATCCCCTGGTGGACACAATGAGGAATGATGTAAATTCTCTTTGGAATGTCAACAGTTTAACCCAGGAAGAGGTACAGCCCTGCTTCACAACCACTAAGATAGATAAATCACCTGGGCCAGATGGCATACACCCCCGGGTTCTACACGAACTATGTACAGTCATAGACAGACCATTATTTTTGAAATTTGAAGATTCACTGAGGACTGGTTATGTTCCACAGGGCTGGCGCATAGCAAATGTGGTACCAACATACAAAAAAAGCATCAAAAAACGATCCTGGAAATTACAGACCTGTGAGTATAACTTCTGTGGTGGGGAAAATATTTGAAGGGTTTGTTAGAGATGCTATCCTGGAGTATATCACTGTATATAACCTTATAACCCAGCGTCAGCATGGGTTTATGAGAGATCGGTCCGTCAGACTAATCAGATTGGCTTCTATGAGGACGTAAGTTCCAGACTGGATTTGGGGGACGCTGTGGATGTTGTATATCTGGACTTTTCAAAGGCATTTGGCACAGTGCTGCATAAAAGGTTGGTACATAAAATGAGAATGCTGGGACTAGGGGAAAATCTGTGTATTTGGGTAAGTCGTTGTTAATGGCACATTCTCAGATTGGGTTGATGATACCAATGGAGTGCCACAGGGGTCAGTATTGGAGCCACTTCTTTTTTATATTTTTATTAATGACCTTGTAATTGGTTTACACAGTCAAATTTCAATATTTGCAGATAATACTAAGCTATGTAAAGTAATAAATACAGAGGTCAATAGTTTAGCATTACAGAGGGATTTGTGGAAGCTTGAGGAGTGGGCAGAGAAATGGTTGATGAGGTTTAATGCAGATAAATGTAAAGTTATGCACTTGGGCCATGGAAACAAAAGGTATAATTATATTCTAAACAGTCAATTACTTGGTAAAACTGGAGCTGAAAAAGATTTGGGGGTATTGGTGGATGGTAAACTTATTTTTTGTGATCAGAGCCAGACGGCTGCTGCTAAAGCAAGTTTAATCATGGGCTGTATCAAGAGAGGAATTAATTCTCATGATAAAGAAATAGCTTTGCCCTCATACAAATCCCTGGTCAGACCACACATGGAATATTGTGTACAGTTTTGGGCACCAGTGTATAGAAAGGATATAGTAGAGCTGGAACAGGTGCCAAGGAGAGCAACCAAGATTAATAGGGGAATGGGGGGATTATAATACAATGACAGATGTTCTCTTTTTTTTACAAAATTGGGATTATTCAGTTTAGAAAAAGGGGAGACCTCATTACAATGTACAAATACCTGAACGGACAGTACAAGGATCTCTCCAAATCTTTTTATATCTCGGCCTGTGACCAGGACAAGGGGCATCCTCTACGCCTAGAGGAGAGGCGATTTTACCATCAACATAGACAAAAGTTCTTACTCAAGAGCAGTGAGACTATGGAACTCTCTGCGCAGGAGGTTGTTATGGCGGACTCTATGTACATGTTCAAGAGAGAACCTGGATGACTTTCTGGAGAGAAAAAATATCACGGGTTATGGGGATAAAATATTTATTTAATTCTTAAAGGTTGGGCTTGATGGACTTGCGTCTTTTTCCGGCCTTACATACTATGATACATTTAGGTGTTCTAAAGGAGTTAGAACAAAATGGAGGTGGAATTTAAAATTTGTAATTGTTTTGGACAATACATTCATTTTGGCCCAAAAAGTACAAATTCACAATGGC
This sequence comes from Engystomops pustulosus, assembly GCA_019512145.1. Lineage (NCBI taxonomy): Eukaryota > Metazoa > Chordata > Amphibia > Anura > Leptodactylidae > Engystomops > Engystomops pustulosus. The sequence continues at coordinate 50,141 of WNYA01001977.1, read as the reverse complement.
TTAAATGATGAATAGCTCCACAAATTTTAATACCCTTTTTCTCCCAAGAATTGCGATACCCCATATGTGTTGGTAAACTGCTGTATGGGCACACTGCTGGGGATAAATTGGAAGGAGCACCATTTAAAGCAGATTTAAATTGTCATATTTTACAGGCTAGAAAATGCTTATAATTTTTGTAATGTCAGCAAAAGGGGGCTTATTTTTTCCAGTATGAGAGCAACTTTTCAGGTACATTATTTAAGAGGGTTAAATAGCTAATTAATAATATTTTATTAACTTTTTCTTAGTGGTATCACCATTTCTAAAAGGCCTAACATTTTTACTTATCTTTACTTACTTACAGAGCTGTTTTTTAGGGCTTGTTTTTTGCGGGACAAGCTGCACTTTTTATGGTATTGTGTTGGGGTAAATGTTACTATTTGATCACTTTTTATTCTTTTTTTCTATTTGGCTGCGAGAATATCATGATTTTTATGTGTTTTTTAAAATAATTTTGTACAATGTTTACTGTACATGTTCAGTAACAATTTTATTTTTTTGCACATGTTGTTACGGAGGTGCTGATGCCCAATACATAGGGGGTCATTTACTAAGGGCCCGATTCGCGTTTTCCCGACGTGTTACCCGAATATTTCCAATTTGCACCGATTGTACCTGAATTGCCCCGGGATTTTGGCTCACGCGATCGGATTGTGGCGCATCAGCGCCGGCATGCGCGCGGCGGAAATCGGGGGGCATGGCCGAACGAAAACCCGACGTATTCGGAAAAACCGCCGCATTTAAAAACCGAAAATGTGTCGCTTGGGAAGCGCTTACCTTCACCTGGTTCAGCTCGGTGTATTCCGGCGCGTTCAGATGATTTTCAGCACAGCAGCGCCACCTGGTGGACGCCGGAGGAACTACCTTCATAAATCCCGTCCGGACCCAAATCCTGTGCAGAGAACGCGCCGCTGGATCGCGAATGGGCCGGGTAAGTAAATCTGCCTCATAGTGTTTTGTAGTGATTTTCACTTTTTATTGTGAAATTTGAATTTTATATGTGATAGCATATTAGAGGATCTTTATTTTTTATTTTTTTTAATTTGGACTGTTTTTTAAAACTCTTTTACTTTGCCCCATGGTGGCATATGACTACTAGAGGAATTGTAGCATATTATATATTCAACCTATGCATTTTGCATATGTTAACAAGAGTGCCGTTAGATCATGCTGAAAGCATGATTCAACAGGCTTTACGAAAGGACCCCAGGGCTTCCATGAAAACGGTTGGCACCTCTGTGTGCTGCACAGAAATTGACAACCTGCCAGGTGAGGAGCAGGGACTGCTCCATACATCCCCCCCCCCCCCCCCAATCACCATAACTGCTGTGTCAATAGGGTTTGAAGACAGCCGAGCTCCCACATCAATTGCACAGGTTCTGTTTCTGAGCCCGGGAAATTGCTGAGATGTTCATGTACATCGGGATGTGGCAACGGATCGCATTTCCTGATATACATGTATGTCTTATTGCACTTAGGGGTTAAAGAAGATCAGTGCCAGATTTAAGATGAAGAGGACAATAAGTGAGTAAATTTAGTTTAATTTTACTGTAGTAAAGTAGATTTCCTTTAAGTACTTTTCCTAGCCCATTTCTATAGGGCAATTGTCCTGTTATTAACCACATATGCAGTGGGACTCATGGAGCTGCTCCAAAGGTAGAGTGACAGACAATGGCAGAGACTGATGACAGGTGTCCTTTAAGTATCCATTCACATATAAAAGAAGCTGCTTTAAACTTTTACTTTCACTTTACAAAAGTAAATGCACCCTTTGGATCTTTAGCTGAACCTGGGAAAGGTTGGAGAAATAATTCTGTACATATTTGTAGTATACTTTGGTTATAAGTTACTACTTATTTGAAAAACACATTTCTCAATCACCGGCAAATTTTACATAGAAAAAATATGTAATCAATAAAACTGTTTTCTCGTGACACATTGCTTCAAATTAGTTTAAAATTTGGATGATATCTTTTGCATTTAGTTATGAAAAAAAACAAAATTTGAAAAAATTTGAAAAATTCTTTTTTCAACGTTCTAAATTCTCTACTTTTGATGGCAGATAGTCAAAGCACCCAAATAAATTCATAACTTACATTTCCAAATGTGCTTATGTTGCCATGGTTTTTAAGATTCCACATTTTTACTAGAATGTTATGAGGTTCAGAATTTGGGTGCCATTTTTCACATTTCTTGTAAAAACACCAAAACCGATTTAGATGGACCTGCTCAATTCTAATGACACTGAGAGGCCTAAATAATAGTAGGACTCATAATCACCCATTGTGGAAACTACACCCCTCAACGTATGCAAAACCACTTACGAAGTGTGTTAACGCTTTACGTGTGTTTATAGGGGTTACAAACAAAATGGAGGTGCGTCTGCAAATTGTAATATTTTTTCACAATACACTCATTGGGTGGAAAATTAAACATTTACAATGGAGAAATGAAAACGGCTCCAAAAGTTGATACCCAATTTCTCTGAGTATATACCGATACCCCATTTGTGGTGGTGACCTGCTTTATGGGCGCACGGACGGGCATAGAAGGGAAGGAGGCGCCATCCAGATCAGATTGCTAGTACTTGTAAAGGCTATAATTTTTTCTTTTTTTAATGTGGACCTATGGGGCTTATTTTTTGCCACATGAGATGCACTTTTGGTAGTAATTTTGGGCATCTATGCTAAATGGTGGAGATTTCATTAACTCTTTGTTGGTGGAGGAATGAAAATCATCAATTTTTAGGAAAATTTTATGTGGTTTTTTTTTGGCCGTTACCATACCATAAAAGTATTATAATCTAGGGTCGCCATTACAAATACTCATTTAGTTAGTATTATTTTGATTATTTCCAATTTATACTGAATAATACTACATTGGGCTGTTTAATTTTTCGCTATCAAGTAAAGTTCATACGAAACTATGATCACTCTTCATAAAATTATTTTTCACTCCATCTGTTTAAGGGCATTTTATTTTCAGAGGTTGTCTTTTAGTGATCTTATTTAGATTGCGAACTTTTTAAAATTTTTAGAGCATTTTTAAGGGCATTAATAAAACATCATCTTTTTCTCAGCGGTTGTTTTGGGTTGTCTTTTACGGGTTCACTTTTGGATCTCATAACGATTGTTTTATTATGCAGTTGTTACGCATTGTTATGCAGATTGTTCATGCTCTACATACTATTTATGCACTTGCTTGTGCATGCTCAGACAGTTTACAGCATCAGACCGGAAGGGGCCTGACTGCCATGGAGCCAGAGCAGCGGGGCACATGCCAGTCTCGGAGCTGCCGCAAGAGCGTCAGATCCCCCGGTAGAGCAGCGGGATCCGATCCACCAGAATACCCTTCACGCCGCAGTCATGCCATTTGACTCGCTGGCATGTAGGGGTTACACCCGCGATCGAGTCCGGCCTCACCGCGGCGTGTTACAGTGTGGTGTCGCTGTCTAGACAGGACAAGCGCTCGCTCTCGGTACCGGCTCCGTCGGAGGTGAAATACAGCAGCCTGGAGTGCCCCTCTCTACCTAGGCTTCTTATTTGTTTTTTTTTATTATAGATCGACCAGCATCCAAGCGCAAATTTTTAAATCTGCTCTGTGTTGCTATAAATTGTTAATCTTCAATGCTAACACATCCAGTAATTTTGAGATTGTTTTCTTGTCACACATTGTGCTTTACACTAGTGGAAAATTGGGTGATATTTTTGTGTTAAATTATGAACAAAATGGAAATTTGGAAAATGTATAAAATTCTTATTTCAAAGTTAAATGTTTTGCTTTTTAGATGTCCTTTACTTTTTATTGCATCAAAATAAGTTCATAACTAACATTTCCTGAATGTCTGCTTTAGGTTGAATGGGTGTGAGCCTTTAGGAACAACATGGGGGTATGGTGGAGGAGATGGGGAAAGGGACAACTACGAATGGCACCTATCGACCGTCTTTACCCAGAAAATCCCCTGGTGGACACAATGAGGATGATGTAATTCTCTTTGGAATGTCAACAGTTTAAACCAGGAAGAGGTACAGCCTGCTTCACAACCACTAAGTAAGAAATCACCTGGGCCAGATGGCATACACCCCCGGGTTCTACACGAACTATGTACAGTCATAGACAGGACCATTATTTTTGAAATTTGAAGATTCACTGAGAGCTGGTATGTTCCACAGGCTGGGCATAGCAAATGTGGTACCAACATACAAAAAAAGCATCAAAAAACGATCCTGGAAATTACAGACGTGAGTATAACTTCTGTGGTGGGGAAAATATTTGAGGGTTTGTTAGAGATGCTATCCTGGAGTATATCACTGTATATAACCTTATAACCAGCGTCAGCATGGGTTTATGGAGAGATCGGTCCGTCAGACTAATCAGATTGGCTCTCTGAGGACGTAGTTCCAGACGGATTTGGGGGACGCTGTGGTGTGTATATCTGGACTTTTCAAAGGCATTGGCACAGTGCTGCATAAGGTTGGTACTAAAATGAGAAGCTGGGACTAGGGGAAAACTGTGTATTGGGTAAGTCGTTGTTAAGGCACATCTCAGATTGGGTGATGATACCAATGGAGTGCCACAGGGGTCAGTATTGGAGCCACTTCTTATATTTTTATTAATGACCTTGTAATGGGTTTACACAGTCAAATTCAATATTTGCAGATAATACTAAGCTATGTAAAGTAATAAATACAGAGGTCATAGTTTAGATTACAGAGGGATTTGTGGAAGCTTGAGGGGTGGGCAGAGAATGGTTGATGAGGTTTAATAGCAGATAATGTAAAGATGCACTTGGGCCATGAAACAAAAGGTAATATATTCTAAACAGTCATTACTTGGTAAAACTGGAGTGAAAAAGATTTGGGGGTATTGGTGGATGGTAAACTCTATTTTGTGATCAGAGCCGAGACGGCTGCTGCTAAAGCAAGTTTAATCATGGGCTGTATCAAGAGAGGAATTAATTTCATGATAAAGAAATAGCTTTGCCTCATACAATCCCTGGTCAGACCACACATGGAATATTGTGTTACAGTTTTGGGCACCAGTGTATAGAAAGGATATAGTAGAGCTGGACAGGTGCCAGGAGAGCAACCAAGATTAATAGGGGAATGGGGGGATTATAATACAATGACAGATTACAAATTGGGATATTCAGTTTAGAAAAAGGGAGACCTCATACAATGTACAAATACCTGAACGGACAGTACAAGGATCTCTCCAAAGATCTTTATATCTGGCCCGTGACCAGGACAAGGGGCATCCTCTACGCCTAGGGAAGAGGCGATTTTACCATCAACATAGACAAAAGTTCTTACTCTAAGAGCAGTGAGATATGGAACTCTCGGCCGCAGGAGGTTGTTATGGCGGACTCTATGTACATGTTCAAGAGAGACCTGGATGACTTTCTGGAGAGAAAAAAATATCACGGGTTATGGGATAAAAATTTATTTAATTCTTAAGGTTGGGCTTGATGGACTTGCGTCTTTTTCGGCCTTACATACTATGATAATTAGTGTTCTAAGGAGTTAGAAACAAAATGGAGGTGGAATTTAAAATTGTAATTGTTTGGACAATACATTCATTTGGCCCAAAAAGTACAAATTCACAATGGTCTTAAATGATGAGCTCCACCAAATTTTAATACCTTTTTCTCCCCAAGAATTGCGATACCCCATATGTGTTGGTAAACTGCTGTATGGGCCCCGCGGGATAAATTGGAAGGAGCACCATTTAAGCAGATTTAAATTGGCATATTTTACAGGCTAGAAAATGCTTAAATTTTGAATGTCAGCAAAAGGGGGCTTATTTTTTCCAGTATGAGAGAAACTTTTCAGGTACATTATTTAAGAGGGTTAAATAGCTATTATAATATTTTATTAACTTTTCTTAGTGGTATCACCATTTCTAAAAGGCCTACACTTTTTACTTATCTTTACTTACTTACAGAGCTGTTTTTTAGGGCTTGTTTTTTGCGGGACAGCTGCACTTTTTATGGTATTGTGTTGGGGTAAATGTTATATTTGATCATTTTTATTCTTTTTTTTCTATTTGGCTGCGAGAATATCATGATTTTTTGTGTTTTTAAAATAATTTGTACAATGTTTACTGTACATGTTCAGTAACAATTATTTTTTGACATGTTGTTACGGAGGTGCTGATGCCCATACATAGGGGGTCATTACTAAGGCCCGATTCGCGTTTTTCCCGACGTGTTACCCGAATATTTCCAATTTGAACCGATTGTACCTGAATTGCCCCGGGATTTTGGCTCCCGACGTCGGATTGTGGGCATCAGCGCCGGCATGCGCGCGGCGGAAAGAGGGGGGCATGGCCGAACGAAAACCCGACGTATTCGGAAAAAAACCGCCGCATTTAAAACCGAAAATGTGGTGGGAGCGCTTACCTTACCTGGTTCAGTCGGTGTATTCCGGCGCGTTCAGATGATTTTCAGCACAGCAGCGCCACTGGTGGACGCCGGAGGAACTACCTTCATAAATCCCGTCCGACCCAAATCTGTGCAGAGAACGCGCCGCTGGATCGCGAATGGCCGGTAAGTAAAATCTGCCTCATAGTGTTTGTAGTGATTTTCACTTTTTATTGTGAAATTTGAATTTTATATGTGATAGCATATTAGAGGATCTTTATTTTTATTTTTTTAATTTGGACTGTTTTTTAAACTCTTTACTTTGCCCATGGTGGCATATGACTACTAGAGGAATTGTAGCATATTATATATCAACTATGCATTTTGCATATGTTAACAAGAGTGCCGTTAGATATGCTGAAAGCATGATTCAACAGGCTTTACGAAAGGACCCCGGGCGTCATGAAACGGTTGGCACTCTGTGTGCTGCACAGAATTGACAACCTGCCAGGTGAGTAGCAGGAACTGCTCATAGACCCCCCCCCCCCCCAATCACTAAACTGCTGTGTCAATAGGGTTTGAAGACGCCGAGCTCCCACATCAATTGCACAGGTTCTGTTTCTGAGCCGGGAAAGTTGCTGAGATGTTCATGTACATCGGAGAGTGGCAACGGATGCCATTTCGATATACATGTATGTCTTATTGCACTTAGGGTTAAAGAGACAGTGCACGATTTAAGATGAAGAGGACAATAGTGAGTAAATTTAGTTTAATTTTAACTGTGTAAAGTAGATTTCTTAAGTACTTTTCCTAGCCCACTACTAAGGGCAATTGTCCTGTTATTAACCACATATGCAGACATCTACTATTATACCGAATTTACAGCCATATCTGGGCATCAAAATAAAGGAACCTGCACCGGAGAACCCATTTTAGCACCCCCCAGTCCCCACAGAGATAGTACATACACTGCCGAAGTGTTTTTGTATAAAAATGGTTACAGAAAAAAGATATGTTATATTGGACCTTTCATTAGATCTGTGGACTAGGCAGTGTGCTCTGGGAGGGTCTGGAAAGAGCAGTTTCCCCCCCACCCTTGGAAGACACTCCTCCATGTGACCTTTTTAAATATATGAAAACACCCATCACTGGGCTTAGCGACGCCCCTGCTCCTTTACAGCCAATTCGGAGTGGGGGTTGGGAGATTATTCATATATTGAAAGGTACAATGTTTGGTTGGGTGGGGGGGGGGGGGGGGCAAATGCTCCTTTCCACGCCCCTCCTAATGGCAGCTGCTAGTCACACAGCAGATGCTGATGATAGGTACAATATAACATATCTTTTTTTCTGTAAAACCTATTTTTTATACAAAAACACTTTGGCAGTGTATGTACTATGCTCTGTGGGGACTGGGGGTGTGCTAAAAATGGGTCTCCTGGTGACAGGTTCCCTTTAAGGTCCCTATTGTTTTCTATGGGGTTTGGGTTCAGGGTAAAGTTCTGGTCAGGGTACTCTAACTAAATGGTTGAACTTCAACATAACCTTTCATCACTAGATTTTAGCACTTTCTGTAATAAAACCAAGTAAAATAAGAAAAAATTCTGGTGCTCTATTCCAGATAGGAAGACATTGGCCACACATTGAGTTATAGAAAATAGTAGAGTAGCCCTCACCATGAATCATATTGTTAAATCCTTTTTATTGAAAATACATAATGGAATTTGCACATAGTTACAAGGATACTACAGCCATTTCACGCTCCACTCAATTCATCTGGTTAACTTGTGTCACAAGATGAAGTGCCTTGAGCATGAAGCGGCTGTAGTCCACTTGTAACGATGTGATCTCCTGCACGTTTTTTCTTACCCCCCCTCCTTCCCCTTGTACACACTCCATTATGTGAGTATTTTTCTCTAATAAAAACATTAAGGAACTACCCAATGGAAGACCATACTAGTGATCTAACAAAAATAGCCATCATAGTGATTGGTCATTTTATTTTATTATCAGTCATTTATTATTTTATGCAATGTTTTCTTACATTAAGTTGTAACAGATTGCCGCGTACCTGGGCGTCTTGTGTGTTGGTGGTGGAGCCGTTGTGTTACCAATTGAGGTTTCCTGTTATCATGTTCCGGATCAATCTGGGAGTTATAAAAAGAACAAATTAATCATAATTGATTTTTGGGACTAATCAGATAAATACTACAAACAAATAACCGCAGCAGAATCCATTGTACAATGTAGTGAATATTTATACTACTTGTGAAACATAAAATTTCAGCTAAGAAAAATAAGTAAAATATAACGCTATTGTAGGCCTAAGTAAGCCGTTGGGGTTCTCCTATGGCTATTTTCTAGCCTACACTGAAAGCACACTGCTTTGCCAGATTACTTTGAGTTATAAAAGTAAATAAACGTAAAAAAAATTAAATGAGCAGACTCTGCCTAATTCAAATCAAATCCCTAATAAATTGTCCCACTTTGGTGTTTGAGTTGGATATGTGTGTCACTAAGAGCTAAACACAATGGTCGCAAGTCTCCCTGCAAATTCCTCACAATATGGTACTAGCTGCACTACTAGTGCCAGCAAGCCCAGCTACAAGCAAATAAAAATATATATATATATAACGTTATTGTAGCCCTAAGAAGGGCTGTTGGGTTCTTGTAGAATCACTCCTGCCTAACAGTAAGCTAATAGAACAGCCTAACGCTTTCCCTGACCAGCAGCAGCTCTCTCCCTAGCGGCATCCAGACAGAGAATGATCCGAACAGCGTGGGCAGGGGCTAGTCTATTCCAGGGTCACCTGATCAGGCCAGCCAACCACTGCTATCGACGTGTAAGGTTACCACGTCATGCTGGGTGGATTGCAGAGTCTCCTGGCTTGTGATTGGCTCTGTTTTTGGCCGCCAAAAATCACAACGGCGGGAGATGCCATTTTCTCGGGCTAGCGAAATACTCGTCCGAGCAATGAGCAGTTTCGAGTACGCTAATGCTCGAACGAGCATCAAGCTCGGACGAGTATGTTCGCTCATCTCTAGTTGTAACGGATTGTCCAGATTTCTTAGCTGAGACGCTTATAGTTGTCAGCAAGTAGTTAAAATATTCAACTACATTGTACAATGGATTCCTCTTCTATGTATTATGTTTGTAGTAGTTATATCTGATTAGTCCCCAAATAATACAATGATCTTAATTTAGTTCTTTTTTTATAAACCCCCAGATGATCCGGAACATGATAAAAGGAAACCTCATTGGTAACACAACGTGCTCCACCACCAATACACAAGACGCCAGGTACGCTGCATCAGTGATCTTTATATCAATAACTACAGATGTGGAGGAACAGAAATTGTATTTATAGATTTCCATTTTCATAGATTAAAAACCAGCACATTGCAGTAATACAGCAATATACAGAGCAGAATCAAGAAATCCATGAAGTCATAAATGTAATAAATTGAATCCTTGTTGCTTTTGTCATATTTAAAGGAAATTTTCCAATTCACTTATATCTCATCCATGGTCTGCAATGAAGAAGCCTTGTCCATATGTCATCCTGCCAACTCCATGAATATCTAATTTTTCAACAGACACCATATACTTGAAAGTCATTGCTTAGAAGTCAAGAAGCGCGGACCTGGGTTTATCAGCTTTTATTTATATAGTTAACCTTCTATGCATTATAATTATTTTAGATACATTAGATTATAATTTATTGCCTACATATTTCATGTTGTAAAATGGGAGAAGAGCCAACAAATATCACATCAGAGCCCACGTTTTTCATTTTTGCTTTCTCCATAACTGAAAACCAAAGACTGATAATTCTGGCAACAGTTTGGTTGATTTATCTTATTATCCTCAGTGGGAACCTTCTCATTATAGCATTGATATGTCTTGAGCCTCGGTTACACACACCCATGTATTTCTTCCTGTGTAATCTATCTACACTGGACATCATGTATGTATCCATTACACTTCCTAAGCTGATCTATGTGTGTCACACCGGTGACCATGTTGTGTCTTACATCTCTTGTATGGTTCAGTTATACTTTTCTTGTGCTTCGGGAAGTATCGAATGCTATCTCATGACTGCCATGGCCATTGATCGCTATGTTGCAATCTGCTTCCCTCTACGTTACTCTCTCATTATGAGTAAAAAGGTTTGTGTGTTAATGGCGTTTCCTGCATGGTTTGTGTCTTTGGTAAATGCCTCCATCTTACCTTGTTTTGTCCATAACTTGACATACTTTGACTTAGTTTTTGTCAAAAGCTTCTACTGTGAACTTAAAGCCATCACGAATGCTTCCACTAGTGACAACACTTTTTTGAAAATCACCATTATAATATCTATAATTTATATTACGGTTATCCCCTCTTGTTTGATCCTGGCATCATACATCCGCATTAAAGGGCCAGCGCGCCCATTAAGGGCGCTGGCCATTTTGCAGCATCTATTTTAAGCTGCATCTTCATGCAAAGCCTGCGAGTCTTCGTGCCTAGCGCCAAGATAAAGCTTTTCTGATGCTTGTGTGTTATTGTGAATTCCCGTTGGACCCGGTTCGTTTATGAACATCGCTCCTTTTGCCGGCCTGCCCTGACGGTTGCTAGTCTCTGACTCCAATCCTGTTGCTGCCTGTCGACCTCCTGCCTGTCCAGACTCCGAGTGTTACTCGTTCTGTAACCCGAAATTGGTCTGCACTGCGGACAAGTCCACGCCTGTGGAACCACCTGGTGGTACCACGCGCAGATTGCTAAACCCCTTGCGGCGGGCTATGGTGCAATGAAAACCTGGGGTGGGGGGGTACACTTAGACTCCGGTCCAGTTAGTGCCATCGTCCGCAGTGGTTTCAGAGGTTCCACAACTTCGGAGCCTGACAAGCAACTTTGTTAGTGGGAATGAAAGCAACAATCTAGTGAACAATGTAAAAAAAACACCAGGATGTCTTGATCTGACTAGGATACAAAAGGTTGCCGTACCATTCGGATCAACGTTGCAAGAATAGATCATGTCAAGTCCTACAAGGACTGGGGCTGAATTCTTGGCAGGCTTGAATGGATGACCATATAGACTGGATGGGCAAGGCGATGACCAGGTTGCACCTGTGGAGGGAGATGAGGTCTTCCAAAATCCTCCAACATGATATAAAAAAAATATTTTACGAAACGAAGATGCCGTCGCATGTTGTGTTACAGTTGTCTGTTCGTTGCTGGGGAGGAGGTTTAAAACAGTAGAGAAAAGAGCTGGCTCAAAAAGGTATATGAAGAGCTCAAGCACTATTGGAGGAGAGATCTGGGGACAGATTTATTTACCAGTCCAGCGAGTCCACCAGAAAGTGCAGTGCCAGATATGCACTCTGCACGATGTGCGCCCGATATCCTGATGTGTTGCTTCACACCACTCAGGTCTGCTGAGATCACCTTCTTCTTCCTGGTTGGTTAAGTGCTTGGTTTAGACCACAATTTGAAGTTAAATCCGTGCTCAGTCCGAATCTGTCGGATAGTCCGACGCACGACCCCCCATTTTCTGTCGCATGAAAGCCAGCACGCTGTGCAAAACATCTGATCACGCTCAACACAATCCCAGCGCAGACCCCTGTAAATAGCTGTCAAAGCCAGAACAAAAACCCAAAAACGTGCAAGCAAATTAGTCCAGGCGTGACCCTTAGGAAATAGCCACCAATGATCTGCTCGCGGAAAGGAGTCTGGCAGACCAGATGGCTGGAAAAGTTGAAGCCATGGCAATAAACGGCACACACCCACTACAGGACACACTACAGCAGCCAACGAGCAACATAAGTCATGCTACCGGCCATTGGATTTCTTACCATGAGGATTCACATCCTTCATAATGAAGGCAATAGAACGTCTTTAACATACAGTGGTAAAACGCAAAGGACTAGTCACCCCTCAGCCCCTCCTAGTAATTGTTATGTGATTTTTGTTGTCATTATGTGACACATGTACACCCTAAGGACGAGCATTTACAACTTAAGCTTAGTTCCTTTTTGGATTCTGACCTGCGTTTCTTATATGGTTAATAGAGACGTGGTTTGAAACAACTGTTTACTTATCAGAGCCAATTTAGAAGGTTTTTTATCACATGTGCAGTTTCCTTTTAGTGGTAAATACTGGCTGATATAGTTTTGCGTTTTATTTTACAAAAAAAAATGAAAATAGACTTTTTTGAAAAAATTGTAAATTTTTCAGAATTCTAAATCATCGTGTTTTCAGGCGATAATTTACCACCTAAATCAGTTGCGGAATAACATTGCCCATAGGTCTACTTTACAGTTCCTCATTTTTGGAAAGGTCTGGATAATTATTTTGATTGTCTGCAGGCTTACAATATGATGTTCTGTATTATCCGAATTACTATTTTGGGGATAAAATACTGTTTTGAATGAAATTTTAAATATTTTGCCCATTACAACCTCCCTAATAACCTACCCATTTTCAATCTGCCACCCCACAAACTATCAGAAACAGCTTTTAGTAAGATTGTTAACCCCTTCATGGTAATTTGAATCAAACACTTCTGGGGAAACTTCATTTAACCCAGTTAAAGGACTAAACCAGTTCAAAATTACTGGAATATCTGATATGTAGCTTAAAGATGCTAAACAATGTATTAACATAAATAGACTAAATGAAATTGAATAAGAGTGTTTCTTTTAATATATTACATTTTATCAATCCGTAGTCATCCCTTCTAAAATGTAAGGCAACTCTAGTCATCAGCAATCCTACTGGCTTTTATTGTCCAATCTATTTTTCTTCTGAGGGCCTGTGTAAGTCTATTCTCAGGAATAAGAGGGTTTATTATTGGAAACCAAAGTAACAAAATCAGAAATGAGAGAAAGATCTCTTTTTCATTGAGATTGGACAGGTAAAACTCATCCACAGCCATAGCACAAAACACACTTGTGAGATGGGAAGTGCAGCGCGAGAAGTCTTCCATCTTCCAGCGACGACTTTATTTTTAGGACGGTGGGAATGAAAGACATCTACTATTATACCGAATTTACAGCCATATCTGGGCATCAAAATTAAAGGGAACCTGCACCGGAGAACCCATTTTAGCACTCCCCCAGTCCCCACAGAGATAGTACATACACTGCCGAAGTGTTTTGTATTAAAAATTGGTTACAGAAAAAAGATATGTTATATTGGACCTTTCATTAGAATCTGTGGACTAGCAGTGTGCTCTGGGAGGGTCTGGAAAGGAGCAGTTTCCCCCCCACCCTTGGAAGACACTCCTCCATGTGACCTTTTTAAATATATGAAAACACCCATCACTGGGCTTAGCGACGCCCCTGCTCCTTTACAGCCAATTCGGAGTGGGGGTTGGGATTATTCATATATTTGAAAGGTCACATGTTTGGTTGGGTGGGGGGGGGGGTGGGGGCACAATGCTCCTTTCCCGCCCCTCCTAATTGGCAGCTGCTTAGTCACACAGCAGATGCTGATGATAGGTACAATATACATATCTTTTTTCTGTAAAACCTATTTTTTATACAAAAAACACTTTTGCAGTGTATGTACTATGCTCTGTGGGGACTGGGGGGTGTGCTAAAAATGGGTTCTCTGGTGACAGGTTCCCTTAAGGTCCCTATTGTTTTCTATGGGGTTGGGTTCAGGTAAGTTCTGGTCAGGGTACTCTAACTAAATGGTTGAACTTCAACATAACCTATCATCACTAGATTTTAGCACTTTGTAATAAAACCAAGTAAAATAAGAAAAAATTCTGGTGCTCATTCAGATAGGAAGACATTGGCCACAAATGTGAGTTATAGAAAATAGTTAGAGTAGCCCTCACCATGAATCAAATTGTTAAATCCTTTTATTGAAAATACATAATGGAATTTGCACATAGTTACAGGATACTACAGCCATTTACGCTCCACTCAATTCATCTGGTTAACTGTGTGCACAAGATGAAGTGCCTTGAGCATGAAGCGGCTGTAGTCCACTGTAACGATGTGATCTCCTGCACGTTTTTTCTTACCCCCCCTCCTTCCCCTTGTACACACCATAGTGAGTATTTTTCTCTAAAAAAACATTAAGGAACTACCAATGGAAGACCATATAGTGATCTAACAAAAATAGCCATCATAGTGATTGGTCATTTTATTTATTACCGGCCATATATATTTTAAACATTGTATTCTTACATTAGTTGTAACGGATTGTCCAGATTCTTAGCTGAGAAGTTAGTTGTCAGCAAGTAGTTAAAATATTCAACTACATTGTACAATGGTTCTTCTTCTGTGTTATGTTTGTAGTAGTTATATCTGATTAGTCCCCATAAATAATACAATTATGTATTTAGTTTTTTTTATAAACTCCCAGATGATCCGGAACATGATAAAAGGAAACTCATTGGAAACAACGTGCTCACACCAACCACACAAGACGCCAGTACGGCATCAGTCATCTCATATCAATAACTACAGATGTGAGGACAGAATTTGATTATATATTTCCTTTTCATAGATTTCAAAAACCAGCACATTGCAGCAATCATGTATACAGAGCAGAATCAAGAAATCCATGAAGTCATAAATGTAATAAATGAATCCTTGTTGCTTTTGTTCTTATTTAAAGGAATTTTCCAATTCATCTATATCATCATGGCCTGCAAGAAGAAACCTGTCCATATGTCCTCCGCCAACTACATGATATCTAATATTTCAACAGACACCATATACTTGAAAGTTAATGCTTAGAAGTCAAGAAGTGCAGACCTGGGGTTATCAGCTCATTTAAATGTTGACCTTCTATGCATTATAATATTTTATAACATTAGATTTAATTATTGCCTACATATTTCATGTGTATGTAAAATGGGAGAAAAGCCAACAAATATCACATCAGAGCCCACATCTTCATTTTTGCTTTCTCCATATCTGAAAACCAAAGACTAATGATTCTGGCAACAGTTTGGCTGATTATCTTATTATCTCAGTGGGGAACTTCTCATTATAGCATTGATAAGTATTGAGCCTCGGTTACACACACCCAGTATTTCTTCCTGTGTAATCTATCTACACTGGACATCATTTAGTACTCATTACACTTCCTAAGCTGATCTATGGTGTCCACACGGTGACAGTTGTGTCTTACATTCTCTGTATGGTTCAGTTATACTTTTCTTGTGCTCGGGAAGTATCGAATGCTATCTCATGACTGCCAGGCCATTGATCGCTATGTTGCAATGCTCCCTTACGTTACTCTTCATTATGAGTAAAAAGGTTTGTGTGTTAATGGCGTTTCCTGCTGGTTTGTGTCTTTGGTAAATGCCTCCATCTTACCTTGGTTTGTCCATAACTTGACATACTTTGACTTAGTTTTGTCAAAAGCTTCTTACTGTGAACTTAAAGCCATCACGAATGCTTCCACAGTGACAACACTTTTTGAAAATCACATTAATATCTATAATTTATATTACGGTATACCTCTGTGTGATCTTGGCATCATACATCCGCCTCATTCACACAGTCCTAAAAAAAGTCTTCAGCTGGAAGATGGAAGACCTTCTCGCGCTGCACTTCATCTCACAATTGTTGTTTTGTGCTAGGCTGTGGGATGAGTTTTTACGCTCACAATCTCATGAAAAAGAGATCTTTCTTCATTCATGTTTGTTACTTTGGTTCCAATTAAACCCTCTTGTATTCAGCTGAGGATAGAGACATTACACAGGCCATCAGAAGAAGAATAGAAGGAAAAAACAAGCCAGGTATGAATTGCTGAGTGTAACTAGAGTTGCCTTTACATAGAAGTGATGTAAGGATTTGATAAAATGTAAATATATTATAAGAAACAATCTATTAAATTTCATTTAGTCTATTTATTTTAAACATGTTTAGCACTTTAAGGCTACATATTCAGATATTCCAGTATATTTGAACATGGGTTAGTCCTTAATGGGTTCAATGAGTTTCCCAGAAGGTTTTGTCATTACATGAAGGGGTAACACTCTACATAAAAGCTGTTTTGATGTGTGTGGGTGCAGATTTGAAAATGGGTAGGTTATAGGGAGGTTTTAATGCAAAATATTTTAAAATTTCATCAAAACAGTATTTATCCCCAAATAGTAAATTCTGAAATACAGAAATCTATTTGAAGCTGCATGACATCAAAATAAATTATGCCAGACATTTCAAAAATGATGATGAAATGTAAAGTAGACATATGGGAAATGTTATTCCGCAACTTATTTAGGTGGTAAATCTATCTGCCTGAAAACACGATGATTTAGAATTTCGAAAATTACAAATTTTCAAAAAATCATAATTTTTTATTTTTTTTTGTAAATAAACGCAAAATTATCAGCCAGTAGTATTTACCACTAAAATGAACTGCAAATGTGGAGAAAAAACCTCTAGAATTGCTTGTAAGTAACAGTGTTCAAAAGTTTAACCATATAAAGAAACGCATGTCAGAATCCAAAAAGGAAACTGAGCCTTAAGGTTGTAAATGGCTGCGTCCTTAAGGGGTTAACAGTGTTCACATAATGAACAACAAAAATAACATAACAAATACTAGGGGCTGGAGGTGTGACTAAGTCCTTTGCTTGTTACCCTGTATGGTTAAAGAGTTCTATTGCCTTCATTATGAAGGAGTTGTGGAACCTCATGGTAAGAAAATACAACTGGCGTGTGGAGCAAGACTTATGTTGTCGGTTGCTGCTTGTGGGTCATGTAGTGGTGTGTGCCGTTTATTGCAATGGCTTCAAATTTCTCAGCCATCTGGGCTGCCAGACTTCCTTAGCAGATGCATTGGGGCTATTTACTAAGGGTCACGACGGACTCTATGGACTTTGCACCGTTTTGGTTTTGTCTGGCTTTGACAGCTATAACAGGGGTCTGCGTGGGATGTGTGGCGTGATCAGATTTCACAGCTGTGCTGGCTTTCATGCGACAGAAATGGGGGGTCGTGCCGTGGACTATCCGACAGATTCGGAGACGAGACGGGATTTACTTTCAAATGTGTCATAAGACCAAGCATTATACGACACCAGGAAGAAGAAGGTGAACTCCAGCAGACCTGAGTGGTGAAGCAACACATGCAGGAATCGGGCGCACATCGTGGCAGAGTGCATTATCGGGCAATGCACTTTCGGGGGACTCGTGGACTGTGGTAAATAAATCTGCCCAGATTCTCTCAATGTGCTTTGGCTTTCAGATAACCTTTTTGAGCCAGCTCTTTTCTCTACTGTTTAAACCTCCTCCCCAGCAGACTAACAGACAACTGTATAGAACAACATGCACGGCATCTTCGTTCGTAAAATATTTTTTATATCAGGGTGGGAAGATTTGGAATGACCCAGCTCCCTCCACAAGTGCAACTGTCATCGCCTTGCCACATGCCCAGTCTATGGTCCTCCATTCAAGCCCAAGAATATATCCCAAGTACTTGTAGGTCTTGACATGATCTATTTTCTTGCACGTTGATCCTAATTGGTACTGCAACTTTTGTTCCTATTCAGATCAATGACCATCTCTGTGTTGTTTTTTTACATTGTTCACTAGATTGTTGCTTTCATCCACTTAACAAAGTTGCTTGTCAGGCTAGTGAAGTGTGGAACCTCTGAACCACTGCGGACGATGGCATACCTGGGACAGGGTCTAAGTGGTACCCGGTTTCACCAGAGCCCGCCGCAAAGCGGGTTAGACAAGCTGCGGCGTGGTACCACCAGGTGGTTCACAGGCGTGACTGTCGCAGTGGCAGCCAAGGTAGGTACAAGAAACGGCAGGTAAACTCGTAGTCGGGACAGGCAGGAGGTCAGGACAGGCAGCACAGGATTGGAGTCAGAGACGTAGCAACAGGTCAGGGGGCGGCAAAGGAGCGATGTCAGAAACGGAACCAGGGTCACAACGGGAATTCACAAGAAGAGCACAAGGCATCAGAAAAAGCTTTTATAGGGCGCTAGGCACGAAGAATCCGGCAGGGGCTTGCAGGAAGAGGCAGGCTTAAAAGATTCTGCAAAATGGCCAGCGCCAATAATGGCGCGCTGGCCCTTTAAATTTGAGAAGTGACCGCGCGCGCGTCCCTAAGCATTCGGGGCCGCACGCGCGGCACGGAGGAAGGGAGCGAGCCGGGAAGGTAAGCAGCGCTGACATCCCCCCCCCCCTTCGGCCTCCCCCTCCTCTGGGTGGTTGAAATCTTTGCAGGAGATCACGAGTCCAATATATTGTCCTCTGGGCTCCCAAGATCTTCCTCTGGCCCAAACCCCTTCCAGTCAACCAAGAAGGAACTCCTCCCCTTACCGTTTTTCATGTCCAGGATCTCCTTACCTCATAGTGTCGTGGAGGTCCGCCACTGGAGTGGGGGGAGGAAACTTGCCGGGAGAGAGAGCGGTTAGGACAACGGCTTGAGCAGGGAGACATGGAAGGAGTTCGGGACAGGCATGGTGGGGAGGAAGCGGACTTATAGGCCACGGGGTAATGCGCTTCAGATCTGCAAATGGACAGATAGCGAGACCAAGTTGTAGCTGGAATCTTCAAGCGAACATATTTGAAGACAGCCACACTTTATCCCCTGAGAGAGAAGATGGGGGGGCATGGTTTCTTATCAGCCCGAGACCTTGGTGCGGGCAGATGCCTGAAGCAGGGGGACTGATGAGTCGTTCCCAAATAGTCTTAAGATCTGCTACCAACTCCTCCACCAGGAACATCAGCCGCCCTATTGAGCGGCAGGCCTCAAACCCTGTTTGTGAAAGGTCACTGCGGGGGGCAGGAGGCTTGTTCGGTTTTGGGGTGTGTTGGGGCCCAGACACTTTTGCTGTATGGGGCCCCGAATTTCCTGATGGCTGCCCTGCCGGAAGGGGTCTGACTGCCAGGGAGACCGGGCAGCTCCGGGGCACATGCCAGTCCTCGGAGCTGCCCAGAAGAGGCTCAGATCCCCCGGTAAGCAGCACGGGGGATCCAATCCACAGCAGAAAAATTTTACTGTAGTAAAGTAGATTTCCTTTAAGTACTTTTTCTAGCCCATTTCTATAGGGCAATTGTCCATTTTTTTAACCACATATGCAGACATCTACTATTTACTGCCCCAATTTTACAGCCATATCTGGGCATCAAAATTAAAGGGAACCTGTCACCAGGAGACCCATTTTTAGCACTCCTCCAGTCCCCACAGAGCATAGTACATACACTGCCAAAGTGTTTTTGTATTAAAAATTGGTTTTATAGAAAAAAAGATAGGTTATATTGTACCTTTCATTAGCATCTGCTGTGTGACTAGGCAGTTGCCTATTGGGAGGGTCTGGAAAGGAGCAGTTCCCCCCCCACTCTTGGGAAGGCACTCCTCCATGTGACCTTTTCAAATATATGAAAACACCCATCACTGGGCTTAGCGACGCCCCCTGGCCCCCTGATCCTTTACAGGCAATTCGGAGTGTGGGGTAGTTATTCATATATTTGAAAGGTACATGTTTGGTGGGGTGGGGGGGTGGGGGGCAAACTGCTCCTTTCCAGCCCCTCCTAATTGGCAGCTGCTTAGTCACACACAGATGCTGATGATAGGTACAATATACCTATCTTTTTTCTGTAAACCTATTTTTTTACAAAAAACACTTGGCAGTGTATGTACTATGCTCTGTGGGGACTGGGGGTGTGCTAAAAATGGGTCTCCTGGTGACAGGTTCCCTTTAAGGTCCCTAATTGTTTTCTATGGGGTTGGGTTCAGGGTAAAGTTCTGGTCAGGGTACTCTAACTAATGGTTGAACTTCAACTAACCTATCATCCACTAGATTTTAGCACTTTCTTAAAAAACCAAGTACAATAAGAAAAAAATTCTGGTGCTCTATTCCAGATAGGAAGACATTGGCCCACAATTGAGTTATAGAAAATAAAGTAGAGTCCCTCACCATGATCATATTGTTAAATCTTTTTATTGAAAATACATAATGGAATTTGCACATAGTTACAAGGATACTACGCCATTTCACGCTCCACTCAATTCATATGGTTAACTTGTGTCACAAGATGAAGTGCCTTGAGCATGAAGCGGCTGTAGTTCCACTTGTAACGATGTGATCTCCTGCACGTTTTTTCTTACCCCCTCCTTCCCCTTGTACACACTCCATTATGTGAGTTTTTTCTATAATAAAAACATTAAGGAATAACCCATGGAAGACCATACTAGTGAGTCTAACAAAAAATAGCCATCATAGTGATTGGTCATTTTATTTTATTACCGGCCATATATTATTTTAAACATTGTATTCTTACATTAAGTTGTAACGGATTGTCCAGATTTCTTAGCTGAGAAGTTTATAGTTGTCAGCAAGTAGTTAAAATATTCAACTACATTGTACAATGGATTCTTCTTCTGTGTATTATGTGTGTAGTAGTTTATATGATTAGTCCCCAATAATACATTATGTTAATTTAGTGTTTTTTTATAAACCCCAGATGATCCGGACGATAAAAGGAAATCTCATTGTAACACAACGTGCTCCACCACAACACACAAGACGCCAGGTACGCTGCATCAGTCATACTTCATAGCAATAACTACAGATGTGGAGGAACAGAATGCTTGTATTATGATAATTTCCTTTTCATAGAATTTTCAAAAACAGGCACTTGCAGCAATACATTAGTAACAGAGCATAACAAGAAATCATGAACGTCATAAATTTAAAAAGTTGAATCCTTGTTGTTTTGTCATATTTAGATACTCCTTTAAAATTATCCTGTAATCCCCGCCCCTACCCTTAAAAAGTACTCTATCTTACCTTTATCAGCCCTTTCTCTCTCACTTTGTAACAATAGCAACCCGCCCACCTCTTCCCCACCCTCTTCCCTAAGCTCAAAGATCCACCCTACACTATTTGTTAACTCCGGTGACCCGCCACATTCTTCGTCCACCCTACCATTCCCTAAGGTTATCTTCCGCCCTCATCCCCATTCTCCTCCTCCCAACACTTGCAAGTTCACCACCCTCTCCCATTCACCAAACCCCCTATTTCCAGACCCGCCAACCCCGTCAACATTTTCCTCAACTAAAACACCAGTCATTTATAGCCCCGACACTTGACCCCCGTTACCTATCTTTTATTTCCGCTCCCCCACTTCCATTTACCCTGCCTTTTAACTTCACTACCTTGAACACCCCTACCTTCATCCCACCCACTTTGCATCCGTTTGATCCTCCTCTGTCTCACCTCCGCAGTACATCATCTCCTTATATCTATGAGTGCTACCTCCTCCTCCCACCTCTACCACACCCACTTGAACAAGACAACATCACTGTACATTATCACCTTTCTCCCTCCCATACCCCCCATACTAACCTGTCTTTTTTTAACCTTCCTCCATTATCTCCCTTACATTATAATCCCGGAAAATTTCCAATTCATTATATCATCCATGGCCTGCAAGAAGAAACCTTGTCCATATGTCCTCTGCCAACTACATGGACTATCTAATATTTCAACAGACACCTATACTTGAAAGTTAATGCTTGAAGTCAAGAAGTGCAGACCTGGGGTTATCAGCTCATTAAATAGTTGACCTTCTATGCATATATATTTTATATACATTAGATTATAATTATTGCCTACATATTTCATGTTGTAAAAATGGGAGAAAAGCCAACAATATACATCAGAGCCCACATTTTCATTTTTGCTTTCTCCATATCTGAAAACCAAAGATAATGATTCTGGCAACAGTTTGGCTGATTTATCTTATTATCCTCAGTGGGAAACTTCTCATTATAGCATTGATAAGTTTTGAGCCTCGGTTACACACACCCAGTATTTCTTCCTGTGTAATCTATCTACACTGGAAATCATTTAGAGTATCCATTAACATTCCTAGCTGATCTATGTGTGTCACACCGGTGACAGTTGTGTCTTACATCTCTGTATGGTTCAGTTATACTTTTTTGTGCTTCGGGAAGTATCGAATGCTATCTCATGACTGCCAGGCCATTGATCGCTATGTTGCAATTGCTTCCTACGTTACTCTTCATTATGAGTAAAAAAGGTTGGTGTTAATGGCGTTTCCTGCTTGGTTGTGTCTTTGGTAAATGCCTCCACTTACCTTGTTTGTCCATAACTTGACATACTTTGACTTAGTTTTGTCAAACGCTTTATGTGAAGCTAAAGCCATCACAGAATGCTTCCACTAGTGACAACACTTTTTTGAAAATCACCATTAATATCTATAATTTATATTACGGTTATTCCCTCTTGTGTGATCTTGGATCATACATCCGCATCATTCACACGTCCTAAAAATAAAGTCTTCAGCTGGAAGATGGAAGACCTTCTCGCGCTGCACTTCCAATCTCACCAATTGTTGTTTTGTGCTAGGCTGTGGGAGAGTTTTTACCTGTCACAATCTCATGAAAAAGAGATCTTTCTCTCATTCAGTTTGTTACTTTGGTTCCAAATTAAACCCTCTTGTATTCAGCTGAGGAATAGAGACATTACACAGGCCATCAGAAGAAGAATAGATTGACAAAACAAGCCAGGTATGAATGCTGAGTGTAACTAGAGTTGCCTTTACATTTAGAAGTGATGAAAGGATTTGATAAAATGTAAATATATTATAGAAAACAATCATTAAATTTCATTTAGTTATTTATTTTAATATTGTTTAGCATCTTTAAGGCTACATATTCAGATATTCCAGTATATTGAACTGGGTTAGTCCTTAACTGGTTCAATGAAAGTTTCCCAGAGGTTTGTTCAATTACATGAAGGGGTTAACAATCTACTAAAAGCTGTTTTGATCGTTGTGGGTGCAGATTGAAAAATGGGTAGGTTAATAGGGGGTTTTAATGCAAAATATTTAAAAATTTCATTCAAAACAGTATTTATCCCCAAAATAGTAAATTCTGAAAATACAGAAAATCTATTTGTAAGCTGCATGACATCAAAATAAATTATCCAGACATTTCAAAAATGATGAAAAATGTAAAGTAGACATATGGGAAATGTTATTCCGCAACTTATTTAGGTGGTAAATCATCTGCCTGAAAACACGATGATTTAGAATTTCGAAAATTACAAATTTTCAAAAAATCATAATTTTTATTTTTTTTTGTAAATAAACGCAAAATTATCCGCCAGGTATTTACCACAAAAATGAACTGCAACAAGTGGAGAAAAAACCTTCTAGAATTGCTTTGATAAGTAACAGTGTTCAAAAGTTATAACCATATAAAGAAACGCATGTCAGAATCCAAAAAAGGAAACTGAGCCTTAAGGTGTAAATGGCTGCGTCCTTAAGGGGGTTAACAGTGTTCACATAATGAACACAAAAATAACATAAACAATTACTAGGGGTGAGGGTTGACTAAGTCCTTTGTTTTACCACTGTATGGTTAAAGAGTCTATTGCCTTCATTATGAAGGAGTGTGGAACCTCATGGTAAGAAAATACAACTGGCTGGTAGCACGACTTATGTGCTCGGTGCTGCTGTAGGTGTCATGTAGTGGGTGTGTGCCGTTTATTGCAATGGCTTCAAATTTTCTCAGCCATCTGGTCTGCCAGACTTCCTCTAGCGAGATGCATTGGGCCTATTTACTAAGGGTCACGCACTGGACTCTAGTTGGACTTTGCACCGTTTTGGGTTTTGTCTGGCTTTGACAGCCTATTTAACAGGGGCTGTGCGCGGGATGTGTGAGCGTGATCAGATTGTTTCACAGCTGTGCTGGCTTTCATGCGACAGAAATGGGGGGTCGTGCCGTCGGACTATCCGACAGATTCGGACATGAGCACGGGATTTACTTTCAATGTGTCTAAGACCAAGCATTATACGCACCAGGAAGAAGAGGTGAACTCCAGCCAGACCTGAGTGGTGAAGCAACACATGCAGGATATCGGGCGCACAATCGTGGCAGAGTGCATTATCGGGCAATGCACTTCGGGGGACTCCTGGACTGGGTAAATAAATCTGCCCAGATTCTCTCCAATAGTGCTTGGCTCTTCAGATAACCTTTTTGAGCCAGATCTTTTCTCTACTGTTTAACCTCCTCCCAGCAGACTAACAGACAACTGTATAGAACAAAATGCACGGCATCTTCGTTTCGTAAAATATTTTTTAATCAGGGTGGAGATTTGGAATGACCTCAGCTCCCTCCACAAGTGCAACTGGTCACGCCTTGCCACATGCCCAGTCTATATGGTCCTCCATTCAAGCCTGCCAAGAATAACATCCCCAAGTACATGTAGGTCTTGACATGATCTTATTTCTTGCACGTTGATCCTAATGGTACTGCAACTTTTGTTCCTATTCAGATCACTGACCATCTCTGTGTTTTTTTTACATTGTTCACTAGATTGTTGCTTTCATCCACTTAACAAAGTTGCTTGTCAGGCTACGTGAAGTGTGGAACCTCTGAAACCCTGCGGACGATGGCATACCTGGGACAGGAGTCTAAGTGGTACCCGGTTTTCACCAGAGCCGCCGCAAAGCGGGTTAGACAAGCTGCGGCGTGGTACCACCAGGTGGTTCCCAGGCGTGATGGTCGCAGTGGCAGCCAAGGTCGAGGTACAGAAACGGCAGGTAAATCGTAGTCGGGACAGGCAGGAGGTCAGGACAGCAGCACAGGATTGGAGTCAGAGACGTAGCAACAGGTCAGGGAGGCGGACAAGGAGCGTGTCAGAAACGGAACCAGGGTCACAACGGGAATCACAAGAAGAGACACCAAGGCATCAGAAAAAGCTTATCTAGGGCGCTAAGGAACGAAGATCCGGCAAGGGGCTTGCAGGAAGAGGCAGGGCTTAAATAGATTCTGCAAAATGGCAGCGCATAAATGGCGCGCTGGCCCTTTAAATTTTGAGAAGTGACCGCGCGCGCGCCCCCCTAGCATTCGGGCCGCCAGCGCGGACACGGAGGAAGGGAGCGAAGCCGGGGAAGTAAGAGCGCTGACAGCCCCCCCCCCCCTCGGCCTCCCC
The DNA here is from genome assembly GCA_019512145.1 of Engystomops pustulosus. NCBI lineage: Eukaryota > Metazoa > Chordata > Amphibia > Anura > Leptodactylidae > Engystomops > Engystomops pustulosus. The sequence goes on along the minus strand of WNYA01001977.1, from coordinate 24,812 downwards.
CTCCTCCTGGGGGTGGTTGAAATCTCTTGCAGGAGATCACGAGTTTCCAATATATTGTCCTCTGGCTCCAAGATCTTCTACATCTGGCCCAAACCCTTGCCAGTCCAACCAAGAAGAAACTCCTCCCCTTACCGTTTTTCAGTCCAGGATCTCCTTATACCTCATAGGTGTCGGTGGAGGTCCGCCACTGGAGTGGGGGGAGGACTGCGGGGAAGAAGCGGTTAAGGACAACGGGCTGAGCAGGGAGACATGGGAAGGAGTTCGGGATGCGCATGGTGGGGAGGAAGCGCGTAGATTATAGGCCACGGGGTAATGCGATTCAGCACCTCAAATGGACCCAGATAGCGAGGACCAAGTTTGTAGCTGGAATCTTCAAGCGAAACATATTTTGAAGACAGCCACACTTATCCCCTGGAGAGAAGATGGGGGGCCTGCGTTTTTATCAGCCCGAGCATTTGGTGCGGGCAGATGCCTGAAGCAGGGACTGATGAGTCTGTTCCAAATAGTCTTAAGATCTGCTACCAAACTCTCCACAGCAGGAACATCAGCAGACACGAGGGGTAGAGGTGGACGGGGATGTCTTGCCATCACAATAAAGAAAGGTGAAGCACCGTCAGACTACTAGTCCAGGGAATATATGAGGAATTTTGCCATGGTAGAAGAGCGTACCAATCGTCCTGACGGGTCAGGAGACCAAAGTGACGTAAGTAACAGCGCCAAAGTTGGTTTAACTCTCCTTCCCACTGTCCTTTGACTTGCGGATGGGACGCAGAAAGAGAATCCAGTCATCACTGTAACTGGATTGCATTTTAGGGATCGGCACAGAGCGGGAGGACAAAATTGGACCCCACGGTCCCGAGGAAATGTGCCATGGAAGTCAAGCAAGCTGAAGATATGGGTGAGAACTGGCTGGCAAGGTGTGGAGCCGACGGCGAGGTCCTGGCAGAGAGACAAAATCAATTTTAGAAAAACTGGATCGAAAGGGGTTACAATAGCGACGACTGCAGTAGTGTGGAGTCCGTGGGGGTAAAGGTGTGTGAGAGCAACTGAGGTGGTGGGATAGGGAAGAACCGACAGGGACTGGATGTGGAGGTGGGGCAGTGGTGATGGTCGGTTTACCCAGATATGTTGCCGATGGCGTCCTACAAGTCTCGACTGAGTCCACGGTGAAGCTGGGATGGCAATGGTTAGAAGAAGACCAGCAGCTTGAACGTGATGGCTTATTGCGGGCACAGATCACAGGCCAACCCAAAAAAGTCCAGAACACATCCTTGGCCAGCTCGGCAACCAGTAAATCGGAGAAATGAGGGAGAGAGAGCGCTGCACCCCAGAATGCCCAGCCACACGGGAGCAATGTCCCACAAGATAGAATCTCCTCCGTACAGCAGGTTTTACATACTGTCTTGCCAGGGGGAAGCGACGAAGATCACAGGTGCGGCAGTACCAGTCGATCAGCAGGAATACAATAGCCAGGAGCCGTTCCTCCCAATGAATTCCCGAGGCACGAAGGAGGTCGTCTGCCTTGATGTTCTTCTCGGCCGGCGGCGAAATGATAAGGAATTTCGAACCGGTGTCACAAGAACGAGTGACCAGCGAGCTTTGCGAGGATTGAGTCAGCTGAGCAGTCTGAGATAGAGAAGGTTCTTATGGTCCGTATAGATGGCTATGACCGGAAACCGAGCGCCCTCGAAGATACGCATAACGGCGAGACTTATTGCAACACAGTTCTCGTCCCCTATAGAATAGTTACCCCTCTCAGGGAGAACGCTTAGCAAAAAATCCACAAGTGACGGTTCAGGCCTTGGAACCTTTTCTGTGTCAGCACTGCACCGGCCCCTACTGGAGGAGTCCATCTACTTCAAGATAGAAAGGCTTCTCCATGTCAGGAGCACCAGGACTGGAGGCAGAGCAAACATAGCACTTTATTGTTGTTAAAGGCCTCTTCAGCCGGATGGTGTTGAAAATAGGAAAAGGCAGGAGACGGACAGGAGTAGTGCCGTGGCACCCTTCTGGTGAGCGCCCCAACTAGGAGTACACAGCGAGGAGACTAGTGTGGGATGAACTGCCGGTAGTATTGCAAATCCCAGGAACCGCTGTAAGACCCAGTCCATACTGGACGGGGCCACTGAAAAACCGCACGACATTTTGCAGCGAATCCATCTAGAGACCTCTGTCGGATATGATGTCAAGCGAGAAATGAATACTCGCTGATGAAATCAACATTTTCAAGTTTGGCGTAAGGCGTTGGCCTTAAACGTTGAGGACTTGCCGTACGGGTGGATGGTGTGTCCTCAGTCCGGAGAAATACCAGGATATGTCCAGATAACACACCACGCAGACATATATCAATCTCTAAATGTCTTTACGAATTACCGGAAACGGCTGGTGGGTTACAGATGTCCAAACAGGCATTACCAGGTACTCAAGTGTCCATCACGGCGTCATTAAAAGCGGTCTTCCACGTCTCCCTGACGCAGAGATACAGATATAGGCCACCTCGGAAGGTCACTTTGAGAAGACCTTGGCTCCATGAGACGGTCAAACAATCCGAATCCTCAGTGTCAACGGTAGCGGTTCTTGTGACCTTGTTAAACGCGGTAGTCATGCATGGACGGAGTGACCCTGTTGCTGTTGGTATTCCTGTACCTCTCACTTTTTGAACCCTCGTTGAATCTAAAACAAACAATAACTGAGTGTCTTAAAATTTTGGAGGTGCAGGACGTAGAGTCATATCTGAAGTCCGAAGTGTAGAGGGTGAAACGAAAGGGGGACAGTACAGTCTCTTAAATTCTCCCCGGTTGCTGATGCCTGCATTAGAGTCGGATGTTTCCAATTTGGACATACCTTCTTGCATATTCTATTTGCCGGTGCTTTTGAAAGAATCATCTTTTTATTTTACATGTAAAACGCAGGCAAGGAGGTGAGGCTGCTGCCCGGCAGTTCAGGCAAGCTCCGCCTCCGGACAGGTCTTATCCCTCTGCCCACTTCAAACAGTTGGGGCTAACTTATAAGGCTCCGCGGATCACACTTTTGTCGCTCTTGTTTTTTGTCTCCGCTGGGACAGGATTTCGAGGGGATTGTGTTGCACGTGATCGGAATTTTTTGGTGCAGCGACGCGGCGTTTCATGCGACAGAAATCAAATGGGGTCAGGGCCATCAGACGATCCGAGATTCGGAATGAGCGCGGGATTTATTGCAAATTGTGTCCGCATCCAATGGCAACTCCATAACACCGGAAGGATGGTGAACTCTGGCGGACGCCACGTGGGAAGCAACAAGACAATATGAACACAGAGTACTGTCCAATTTTTTTTTTGTCATATTATACTAGGATTCCTGTATATCTATTAATCCACTTCCTGCACCTTGATTTTACTTACATCATAGCACCACCTTGACATAGATTTACTGTCATGGTGATCGCCTGGGCTCAACAGGCTAGTGGTTGTCCATGGCGCCCTGAAGTCTGATTAAGGACCCAGAGCTGCCTTCAGTAGAAGCCTTCTAGATTGTGCCTTTTCCGCACGATCTAACAGTGTTTAACGTCAGCTCGACTATATAAATGCTGTCACTACATTAGTATTGCAATTATCACATGATCAAATGACACATGCTCATGACCCACCCTGAGAAAAATTAAAAACGTTTTAAAAAAGTGCAATAAAAAATTAGCTTAAAGAAAAAATAAAAGTTTTTTCCCTGAATCCATCCGATAGAAAATTAAAAAAACTAAAAAAGTGAAATCACAAGTTAACCCTAAAAATCTATATAAATTAGGGTATCAGCATAATCATGATAGAATAAACATGACTAATTATTTTTATGGTACTGTCAATGGCTGGGAAAAAATGCTAAAAACCATAAAGAAAAAATTAAATTATTCTATATACCACCACAAGAAAAAGTAAAGAGTAAAATGGGACCATGCAAAATCTGCTGTGTAAGGGTGCTCCTTCCCAATCTATCCCGGCCGTGTGGCCATAAACCTGGGAGAAATTCGTTATCAAACTTTTTTGTGGGAGTTTTTGTCATTTTATAATTTGTGACAGTTTAATTTTTGGACAAAATTAATGTTTGTCTAAAAAAATAAATTATTGTGTAATGACACCTCCATATTTTTTTGACCCTATCAAACATCTAAGATGGTTACATTCATTCGTAAATGATTTTCGAACCATATTTCTCATCACATTGAGGGGTAAATTTTTTAAATGGCATAACTTTACTGTTATTTAGGCCTATGAAGTTACTAAAGCTGAGCATGGGGGGCCTCTAAATAGTTGGCTCATTGTAACGAATCTCCAGAAGCCATGTAGCCTCGTGTCAAAAGAAGACCCGAGGCTACCATGACAACCAATCGCCGCCCCCCGATGGCGTTTGGGGGCGCGGCGATCGTAATAAAGATGGCGCCGCCCGCGCGCTGCCGTCTTTTAAACGGCGAGAGGGTTAATAGCCACGATCGGTGCAATGCAAAATGCAAAAACCCCCACCTTTGTATGAAGAGGACTCAGCCAATGAGGCCTCTTCATACACTCCTTATACCTCTGCGCCGTAGAGCTACGGCGCAGAGCGTTAAGGGGTTAATATGTTATTTTTGCTGTTTGTTATTGCATTGTTCATGTTGTTGTTGGTAGTCACAGCTTGGCCTGTGGTGGAATCTTGAACCTCTCTGCTGGTAGTTAAATCACCTGATGGAACAACTAGGACATGCCCCCGCGGAGGCGGGGCCAGGCATGCGAGGTGAAGTTTAGGGAAAGGGTCCGGGTTCCCCCCCACAGGTCGCTTATTTGTTATTGTAAATAATAAAGCTGTGGCCGACCCCCAGTTTTTTATCCCAAAATTGTGTTGTGTTTTGTTTTTTGGAAGGGGGAACGGGGTGCATTTTGGTGGGTAAATCATTAATACGGTCAGTCTTGTTCTTCCACAACATTCAATCGTATTGGCCCACTAAGGCCATCAATATAGTTGAAAGCAGGAGGACAAATTCAGACATCAATGTAGCTTCTCTCCAGGGTCTCTCTGTACAAGAAGAATCATGGAGTCAGCAAGGGGACCTCAAAAGATAATCTGGACCTTCTCACTCTTCCTGCATTTCCAATCAGTCAAGGATGTGTCACCTTAAAATAGCATTGAGAGCAGCAGTAGAACTGAAAACTGCAGGAATATTCTAGTCCAGTCTGATGAATCTATCCCGGGGCAACAGCCTGGGTGCTAACAGAAAGGGATCAGAGTGCCACCACGTCCATCATGACCTTAATAAGTACATGTAACATTATTATACTCGTATTGTGAAGGGTATAAAACAAAAATAAAAAGGAATTAAAAATTAAATTTTTAGTTCTTCCTGCCTCAAAAAGAATTTAATGGAAAGCGATCAAAAATTCAGATGCACCCTATAATGGTACCAATCTAACCGTTACCTTTTCCCTCAATAAGAAAGCTCCCATAATCCTCTGATAAGATCTCAGAATATGGTGACACATAGGCAAATGTGTGTCAGGCTTAGAGGTTGTGGATCCTCTGAACCACTGCGGACGATGGCACAAGCCACTACCTGGGAACGGAGTCTAAGTAGTACCCAGTTTTCACCAGAGCCCACCACAAAGCGGGTTAGACAAGCTGCGGCGTGGTACCACCAGGTCGTTCCACAGGCGTGACTTGTCCGCAGTGGCAGCCAAGGTTGACGTACAGAAACGCCAGGCAACCTCGTAGTCGGGGACAGGCAGGAGGTCAGGACAGGCAGCACAGGATCGGAGTCAGAGATGTAGCAACAGGTCAGGGCAGGCGGCAAAGGAGTAATGTCAGAAACTGAACCAGGGTCATTCACAGGAAGAGCACAAGGCATCAGAAAAGCTTTCTCTAGGGCGCTAGGCACGAAGATCCGGCAGGGGCTTGCAGGAAGAGGCAGGCTTAAATAGATTTTGCAAAATGGCCAGTGCCAATTAATGGCGCACTGAGCCTTTAAATTTTGAGAAGTGGCCGCGTGCGCCCTACCATTCGGGGTCGCGCGCGCACTGTGGAAGGGAGCGAGCCAGGAGAGGTAAGCAGCACTGGCGATGCGCTGGCGGAGGCAGAGAAGCATGGGTGAGCCCGCGCCCCCGATATGGGTTGCGGGACCACACGTGACAGTACCGCCCCCTTCGGCCTCCTCCTCCTCCTGGGCTGGAGAAATTCTTGCAGGAGATCTCCTCTGGCTCCCAAGATCTCTCCTCTGGCCCAAACCCCTTCCAGTCAACCAAGAAGAACCGCTTTCCACTTACCGTTTTCATGTCCAGGATCTCCTCATAGGTGTCGGTGGAGTCCACCACTGGAGTGGGGGGAGGAACTTGCCGGGAGAAGCGGTTCAGGACAACAGGCTTGAGCAGGGAGACATGGAAGGAGTTCGGGATGCGCATGGTGGGAGGAAGGCGTAGCTTATAGGCCAGGGGTTAATGCGCTTCAGCACCTCAAATGGACCCAGATAGCGAGGACCAAGTTTGTAGCTGGGAATCTTCAAGCAAACATATTTTGAAAACAGCCACACTTTATCCCCTTGAAAGAAGATGGGAGGAGGCCTGTGTTTTTTATCAGCCTGAGCCTTTGTGCGGGCAGATGCCTGAAGCAGGGACTGATGAGTCTGTTCCCAAATAGTCTTAAGATCTGCTACCAACTCCTAAACAGCAGAAACATCAGCAGACACGGAGAGGGGTAGAGGTGGATGTGGATGTCTTCCATACACAATAAAGAAAGGTGAAGCACCGGCAGACTCCGAGTCCAGGGAGTTATATGAGAACTCTGCCCATGGTAGTAGAGCGGACCAATCGTCCTGACGGGCAAAGACACGCAGGTAACAGCCCAAAGTTTGATTGACTCTCTCCACTTGTCTATTTGACTGCAGATGGTTCGCAGAAGAGAATTCCAGTCTCACTTGTAACTGATTGCACAGGGATCGCCAGAAGCAGGAGACAAATTGGACCCCACGGTCCAAGACGATATGCAACGGAAGTCCATGCAAGCGAAAGATGTGGGTGAAGAACTGGCTAGCAAGGTGTGGAGCAGACGGCAGACATGGCAGAGGGACAAAATGCAACATTTTTGAAAAACTGTTGTTAACCACCCAGATGACGGTGTTACCTGATGAAGGTGGCAAGTCTGTGACAAAGTCCATCACCACGCGCAGCTGGGTATCGGCAACAGTAGAGAGCGCGGGATTTAATATTCAAATTGTGTCGCATCCAATGCACTTACATACACCGGGAAGAAGATGGTGAACTCTGGCGGACCTCAGCGGGGAAGCAACAAAGAAAATATGAACAGAGTACTTCCAATTTTTTTTTCTGATATTATACTAGGAGTCCTGTGATATCTATTAAACCCTTCCTGCACCTTGATTTTACTCTACATCATAGCACCCACCTTGACATAGATTTACGTCATGGTGATCGCCTGGGCTCAAAGGCTGAGTGGTTGCCATGGCAGCCCTGAAGTCTGATGAAGGACCCCAGAGCTGCCTTCAGTAGAAGCCTTCTAGATTGTGCTTTCCGCACGATCTAACAGTGTTAACGTCAGCTGACTATATAATATGCTGCAATACATTAGTATTGCAATATATTACAATGATCAAATGATCACATGCTCATGACCCACCCTGAGCTTGAGGAATAGAGACATTACACAGGCCATCAGAAGAAGAATAGATTGGACAATAACAAGCCAGGTATGAATTGCTGAGTGTAACTAGAGTTGCCTTTACATTTAGAAGTGATGATAAGGATTTGATAAAATGTAAATATATTATAAGAAAACAATCTATTAAATTTCATTTAGTCTATTTATTTTAATACATTGTTTAGCATCTTTAAGGCTACATATTCAGATATTCCAGTATATTTGAACATGGGTTAGTCCTTTAACTGGGTTCAATGAAAGTTTCCCAGAAGGTTTTGATTCAATTACCATGAAGGGGTTAACAATCTTACTAAAAGCTGTTTCTGATAGTTTGTGGGGTGCAGATTTGAAAATGGGTTTAAAGGGCCAGCGCGCCCATTAAGGGCGCTGGCCATTTTGCAGCATCTATTTTAAGCTGCATCTTCATGCAAAGCCTGCGAGTCTTCGTGCCTAGCGCCAAGATAAAGCTTTTCTGATGCTTGTGTGTTATTGTGAATTCCCGTTGGACCCGGTTCGTTTATGAACATCGCTCCTTTTGCCGGCCTGCCCTGACGGTTGCTAGTCTCTGACTCCAATCCTGTTGCTGCCTGTCGACCTCCTGCCTGTCCAGACTCCGAGTGTTACTCGTTCTGTAACCCGAAATTGGTCTGCACTGCGGACAAGTCCACGCCTGTGGAACCACCTGGTGGTACCACGCGCAGATTGCTAAACCCCTTGCGGCGGGCTATGGTGCAATGAAAACCTGGGGTGGGGGGGTACACTTAGACTCCGGTCCAGTTAGTGCCATCGTCCGCAGTGGTTTCAGAGGTTCCACAACTTCGGAGCCTGACAAGCAACTTTGTTAGTGGGAATGAAAGCAACAATCTAGTGAACAATGTAAAAAAAACACCAGGATGTCTTGATCTGACTAGGATACAAAAGGTTGCCGTACCATTCGGATCAACGTTGCAAGAATAGATCATGTCAAGTCCTACAAGGACTGGGGCTGAATTCTTGGCAGGCTTGAATGGATGACCATATAGACTGGATGGGCAAGGCGATGACCAGGTTGCACCTGTGGAGGGAGATGAGGTCTTCCAAAATCCTCCAACATGATATAAAAAAAATATTTTACGAAACGAAGATGCCGTCGCATGTTGTGTTACAGTTGTCTGTTCGTTGCTGGGGAGGAGGTTTAAAACAGTAGAGAAAAGAGCTGGCTCAAAAAGGTATATGAAGAGCTCAAGCACTATTGGAGGAGAGATCTGGGGACAGATTTATTTACCAGTCCAGCGAGTCCACCAGAAAGTGCAGTGCCAGATATGCACTCTGCACGATGTGCGCCCGATATCCTGATGTGTTGCTTCACACCACTCAGGTCTGCTGAGATCACCTTCTTCTTCCTGGTTGGTTAAGTGCTTGGTTTAGACCACAATTTGAAGTTAAATCCGTGCTCAGTCCGAATCTGTCGGATAGTCCGACGCACGACCCCCCATTTTCTGTCGCATGAAAGCCAGCACGCTGTGCAAAACATCTGATCACGCTCAACACAATCCCAGCGCAGACCCCTGTAAATAGCTGTCAAAGCCAGAACAAAAACCCAAAAACGTGCAAGCAAATTAGTCCAGGCGTGACCCTTAGGAAATAGCCACCAATGATCTGCTCGCGGAAAGGAGTCTGGCAGACCAGATGGCTGGAAAAGTTGAAGCCATGGCAATAAACGGCACACACCCACTACAGGACACACTACAGCAGCCAACGAGCAACATAAGTCATGCTACCGGCCATTGGATTTCTTACCATGAGGATTCACATCCTTCATAATGAAGGCAATAGAACGTCTTTAACATACAGTGGTAAAACGCAAAGGACTAGTCACCCCTCAGCCCCTCCTAGTAATTGTTATGTGATTTTTGTTGTCATTATGTGACACATGTACACCCTAAGGACGAGCATTTACAACTTAAGCTTAGTTCCTTTTTGGATTCTGACCTGCGTTTCTTATATGGTTAATAGAGACGTGGTTTGAAACAACTGTTTACTTATCAGAGCCAATTTAGAAGGTTTTTTATCACATGTGCAGTTTCCTTTTAGTGGTAAATACTGGCTGATATAGTTTTGCGTTTTATTTTACAAAAAAAAATGAAAATAGACTTTTTTGAAAAAATTGTAAATTTTTCAGAATTCTAAATCATCGTGTTTTCAGGCGATAATTTACCACCTAAATCAGTTGCGGAATAACATTGCCCATAGGTCTACTTTACAGTTCCTCATTTTTGGAAAGGTCTGGATAATTATTTTGATTGTCTGCAGGCTTACAATATGATGTTCTGTATTATCCGAATTACTATTTTGGGGATAAAATACTGTTTTGAATGAAATTTTAAATATTTTGCCCATTACAACCTCCCTAATAACCTTACAATTTGTTATCTTTTGGAAATGTGTTAATTTTAGGGTTAAATAAACATATAACCGACAATTTGACCATTCTATATTTCACATCCATTTTGATTTAATATGAAGATCTTAAGGAGTTAAATCTCCCTAAAAGCTATTTCTGATAGTATGAGGGCTGCAGATTTGAAAATGGGTTGACTATTTAGGGGGGAATTAATGCTAAATATTTAAAATTTCATTAAAAAAAACTGGATTTATCTCCAAAATGGTCAATTCTGAAAATAAGAAAAGTGATATTTGAGTTGTATATGTATTCCATACATGAAAATTTAAAGTAGACATATGGGAAATGTTATTCCGCAACTTATTTAGGTGGTAAATCTATCTGCCTGAAAGCGCAATGATTTCGAATGTAAAAATTTTTTAAAACTTTTTTTTTTTTACAAAAAAAAGAAACTTATCAGCCAGAATTTACTACTAAAATGAAGTACAACATGTGAGAAAAAAAATCTCTAAGTGTTCAAAAGTTATAACCATATAAAGCATGTATCAGAATGCAAAAAAATGGGGCTGAGCCTTAAGCTAAAAAATGACTATGGCCTTAAGGGGTTAAAGACTTTGCATCTTGGGACTCATGGAGCTGCTCCAAAAGGTAGACGTGACAGGACAAGTGGCAGAGACATGATGCAGGTGTCCTTTAAGTATCCCTTCACATATAAAAGAGTGCTTTAGGATTTTTACTCCTTTGCAAAAGAAGAAATGCACCTTGGATCTTTAGTGAAACTGGGAAAGCTTGGAGAAATAATCCGGACATATTTGTAGTGATACTTTGGTTATAAGTTATACTATTTGAAAAAACTCAACATTTCTCAATGCACAGGCAAATTTTAATAGAAAAAATATGTAAGCATAAAAACTGTTTTCTCGTGACACATTGACTTCAAATTAGTTTAAAATTTGGATGATATCTTTTGATTTAGTATGAAACAAAAAAACAAAATTTGAAAAAAATTTGAAAACATCTTTTTTCAAGTCTAAATTCTCTACTTGTGATGGCAGATAGTCAAAGCACCCAATAAAATATCATAACTTAATTACCAAATGTGCTTATGTTGCCATGGTTTTTAAGATTCCACATCTTTTACTAGAATGTTATGAGGTTCAGAATTTGGTGCCATTTTCAACATTTCTGTAAAAATCACCAAACCAGATTTAGATGGACCTGTCAAATTCTAATGACACTGAGAGGCCCTAATAATAGATAGGGACCATAATCACCCATTGTGGAAACTACACCCCTCAACGTATGCAAAACCACTGTACGAAGTGTGTTAACGCTTACGTGTGTTTATAGGGGTTAAAACAAAATGGAGGTGCAGTCTGCAAATGTAATATTTTTTCACAATACATCAGTTGGGTGGAAAATTAAACATTTACAATGGAGGAAATGAAAAACGGCTCCAAAAGTTGATACCCAATTCTCATGAGTATATACCGATACCCCATTTGTGGGTGGTGACCTGCTTATGGGCGCACGGCGGGCATAGAAGGGAAGGAGGCGCCATCCAGATCAGATTGCTAGTGACCTTGTAAGGCATAATTTTTTCTTTGTTTTGAATTGTGGACCTATGGGGCTATTTTTTGCACATGAGATGCACTTTATGGTAGGTAATTTTGGGCATCTATCGCTAAAGTGGGGAGATTTCATTAACTCTTTGTGGTGGAGAATGAAAATCATTCAATTTTTGGAAAATTTATGTGGTATTTTTTTTTGGCCCGTTAACCATACCATAAATCATCGTATCGTCTGTATACGAGTCTAGGGTCCGCCCGAGTTACGAACATACTCAATTCTAGTTAGTATATATTTTGATTATTGTCCCTAATTTATCTGAATAATAGCTGCACCCCCCCCCCCCACTTTGGGCCCTGTGTTAATTTTTCGCTATCAAGTCATAAGTCATACGCAAACCTATGAGTCCTCTTCATAAAATTGCATACCCCATCTGTTTAAGGGCATTTTATTTTCTAGAGGCTTGTTCTTTTGCAGTGATTCTGTATTATTAGATTGCCGACCTTTTTATAAATCCATTTTAGAGCATTTTTAAGGGTCCACTTAATAAAACATCTCTTTTTCTCAGCGGATATGTTTGCTGGAGTGTCTTTTACGGACAGTTCACTTTTAGGATCTATAACGATTGTTTTATTTATGAGGCTTGTACGATTTGTTATGAGGATTGTTCCTATGCTTACACTACTATTTACTGCACTTAGCTTGTGCATCGCTTCAAGACTAGTTTACAGCAACTCAGTAGCACGGAAGGCGGACCTGACTGTGGCCAGTGGAGCACAGAGAGCGGGGCACATGCCCCCCCCTTCACGTACTCGAGAGCTGCCGCATTAGAGCGTCAGATCCCCGGTAGAGAGCGGGATGCCACGCATCACCGAATGGCCGACCCTTACGCGCAGTCATGCCATGTTGACTTCAGCTGGCATGTGAGGAGGTGTCCACCACCGCGCGATCGGAGTCCGGGCCATTTCCACGCCGCGGCGTGTACAGTGTGGGTCCGCTGTTCTATGACAGCTGATGCTGAAGCGCGATCAGCTACTCGGTACCGGCTACCGATCCGAGCGAGCGTCGAACGCATAGCAGCACCGCCTGGAGTGACCCCTCTTCGCCTGAGCGGGCCGTACGCGCTTACTTATTTGTATATTGTGATATTTATATACGTACGAGTAGCAGGACGCAGCATCAAGCGCAAATTTTAATCGACTCTGTGTTGTATAAATTGTACTAATCTTCAAATGCTTAACACTCAGGTAATTTTTGAGATTGTTTTCTTGTCCACACATGTGTTTAGTACTACTAGATGGAAAAAATTGGTGTCTGATAGATATCTTTGATGTGTTGTGAAAATTATGAACAAAATGGAAATTTGGAAAAAATGTATTAAACATGTCCTTACATTCTCAAAGTTTACAAATGTTTTGCTTTATATGGCCTCCTTACTTTTTATTGCATCAAAATCAATGTCATAACTAACATTTTCCTGAATGCTGCTTTTAGGTGAAATGGGTGTGAGCCTCTTAGGACACAACATGGGGTGCACGTTTTGGACGGAGATGGGAGAGGAAAGACCATAATACGGAAATGTGCACCTTATCGGACGTCTTTGTACCCAGAAAATCCCCTGGTGGACACAATGAGGAATGATGTAAATTCTCTTTGGAATGTCACAGTTCAACCAGGAGAGAGGTACAGCCTGCTTCACAACCACTAAGACTAGATAAATCACCTGGGCCAGATGGCATACACCCGGGTTCTACAACGACACTATGACAGTCAAGACAGACCATTATTTTATGTAAATTTGAGATTCACTGCGTGAGCTGGTATGTTCCAACAGGCGTGGCAGCATAGCAAAAGATGGTACCAACATACAAATCAAAGCTCAAAAACGATCCTGGAAATATACGACCGCTTGTGAGATAACTTCTGTTGGTGTGGGGAGAAAATATTTGAGGGTTGTTAGAGAGCTATCCTGAGTATATCACTGTATATAACCTCTATAACGCCAGTCGTCAGCCATGGGTTTATGGGAGAGGAGACCGGTCCGTTCAGGACTAATCGATTGGGTTCTTATGAGGTAAACGTAGTCCAGAGGATTGTGGGGGCCGTTGTGGATGTTGTATATCTGACCTTTCAAAGGCCATTTGCGGCACTAGTGCTGCAACAAGGTGATACTAAAAGGAGTGGGGACTAGGGAAAACTGTGTATTGAGGGTAAGTACGTGTTAGATGGCACTATCTCAGATTGGTTTGATGATACCAATGGAGTGCCACAGGGGTCAGTTCATTGGAGCCCTTTTTATATTTTTGATAAGACCTATGTATATGGGTTTACACAGTCAAATTTACAATATTTGCGAGATAATCTATAGCTATGTAACACGTAATTAATACAGGAGGTCAAATAGTTTAGATTTACAGCAGGGATTTGTGTGGAAGCCAGAAGCGGTGTGGGAAGAGCAGACTGGTTTGATGAGGTTTATGCAGACTAGGTAAATGTAGCAAGGAGCACTTGGGCCACTGTAAACAAAAGGTAAATTAATATCTAAACCAGTCATAACTTGGTAAAATGGAGATGAAAAAGATTTGGGGGTTATTGGTGGATGGTTAACGTCATTTGTGATCAGAGACCAGAACGGCTGCTGCAATAGACAAGTTTAATCATGGGAATGTATAATGGAGGGAATAATTTTCATGATAAAGAAATAGCTTTTTGCCGTTCATAAATCCGTGGTCAGACCACCACATGGAATATTGTGTTACAAGTTTGGGCACCCAGTGTATAGAAAGTGTATAGTAGAGCGGATACACAGGTGCCAAGGAAGCAACCAAGATTAATAGAGGGAATTGGGTGGGGATTATAAATACAATGACAGATTACAAATTTGGGAGTATTAGTGTAGACAAAAGGGGGACCTATTACAATGTACAAATTACCTGGAACTGGACGTACAAGGATCTCTCCAAAGATCTTGTTAATATCATCGGCCTCGTGACCAGGACAAGGGGCATTCCTTACGCCGTAGCGGAAGAGGCGATTTTACATCAACAAGCAAAAGTGTCTTATCTAAGAGCGTGAGATATGGAACTCTGCGGCGCAGAGTGTGTTTATGGCGGACTCTATGCTACATGTTCAAGAGAGACCTGATGATTTCTGGAGTAGAAAAACCAATATCACGGAGTTATGGGAATAAAAGATTATTTAATCTTAAAAGGTTTGGGCTTGATGGACTTCGTCTTTTTCGCGGGCTATATATATACTAGCATACGCGTATGTTCAAAGGAGTCTACGAACAAAATGGAGGTGGAATTCTATGATAATTTGTAAATTGTTTTGACAATACGATTATTTGGCCCCAAAAAGTACAACATTCACAATGGCTTCTTAAATGATGAGACGACTCCCACACAATTTTAATACCATTTTTCTCCCCAAGGAATTGCGATACCCCATATGTGTTGGTAAACTGCTTGTATGGGCCCTCGCTGAGGATAAATGGAAACGGAGAGCACCATTTAACGCAGATTAAATTCATATTTTACAGGACTTAGAAAAAATGCTATAAGTTTCTGTAATGTCAGCAAAACGGGGGCGTTATTTTTTCCAGTGATGAGAGAACTTTTCAGGACATTATTTAAGAGGTTTAAAATAGCTAATTAATATTTATGTTTTATAAACTTTTCTTAGTGGTATCACCATTTCTAAAAGGCCTACATCCTTTTTACTATCTTTACTTACTACAGAGCTGTTTTTTAGGGCCTGTTTTGCGGAGGACAACTGACACTTTTATGGTATTTGTTGGGGGAGGAAATGTTATATGTTGATCAATTTTTATTCTTTTTTTTCTATTTTGGATGCGGAGAATATCCATGATTTTTATGTGTTTTTTAAAATAATTTGTTTACATGTTTACTGTACATGGTTCAGTAACAATGGTATTTTTTTGAACAGTTGTTACGAGGTGCTGATGCCCACATTACATAGGGGGTCATTTAACTGGGCCCGATTCGCGTTTTTCCCGACGTGTTACCGATATTTCACAATTTGAACCGATGTACCTGAATTGCCCCGGATTTGATTTTCGGCTCACGCGATGTCGGATTGTGGCGCATCGCAGCGGCATGCGCGGCGGCGGAACGGGGGGCATGGACGGAACGAACCGACGATTCGGAAAAAACCGCTCATTTTATAAAACGAAAATGTGTCGTTGGGAGCGCTTACTTACCTGGTTCAGTGGTGTATTCCGGCGCGTCAGTGATTTTCGGCACAGACAGCGCCACCATGGTGGACGCCACGGAGGGAACTGACCTCAAAATCCCGTCCGACCAAAATCTCGTGCCAGAGAACGCGCCGCTGGATCGCGAAGTGGCCGGGGTAAGTAAATCTGCACTCATAGTGTTTGTAGTGATTTTCTTATTTTATGTTGAAATTCTTGAATTTATATGTGAGTAGATATTAGCGGATCTTCTATTTTTATTTTTTTTAATTTGGAACGTGTTTTTTAGAAACCTTTACTTTTGCCCTATGGTGGCAAGGCTACTAGAGGAATTGTGCATATTATATATGTCATACCCTGATGATTTTGCATTGTTAAACAAGGAGTGCCGTTAGATCATGCTGAAAGCCCATGATTTCAACAGGCTACGAAAGGACCCCGGGCTACATGAAAACGGTTGGCCCATACCTGTGTGCTGCACAGAATTGGACAAAACTGCCAGTGAGGTAGTGCAGGAACTGCTGCATAGACCCCCCCCCCCCCAATCACCAAACGCTGTGTCAATAGGTTGAAGGACAGCCGAGCTCCACATCATGCACAGGTCCGTTTCTGAGCCCGGGAATAGTGCGAAGATGTTCATGTACATCGGGAGAATGTGAGCAAGGATCGACAGTTCCTGATATACTGCTGTCTTATTGCACTTAGGGGTTTAAAGAGGATAGCAGTTTTTTTTTTTTTTTTTTTTTTTTTAAGATGAGAGGACAATAGTGAGTAAATTTCAGTTTAATTTTAATGTCGTAAAGTAGATTTCACGTTAAGTACTTTTCCCTAGCATTATAAGGGCAACGTTGTACTGTTTATTAACACACATCAAGACATCTACTCTCATACTCCGAATTTTACAGCCCCAAATCCTGGGACATAAAATTAAAGGGACCTGTCACCGGAGACCCACTTTTAGCACGTCCCCCAGGTCCCACAGAGCATAGTACATACATGCGAAAGTGTTGTTAGTGCATTAAATAAATTGTTGTACGAAAAAAAGAGATGTTATATTGTACCTTTCCAGTTAGCAGATCTGTGACTAGCAGTGGCTCTTGGGAGGGCTGGAAAGAGCAGTTTCCGCCCCCACCCTTGGAAGACCTCCCCATGTGCTTTCTAAATATATGAAACACCCATTCATGGGCTTAGGACGCCCCACTGCTCCTTTACAGCATTCGGAGTGGGGGGAGTTGGTTGATTCATATATTTGAAAAAGGTCACATGTGGTGGTGGGGCGGTGGGGGTGAGGGGGTGGGGTGCCATGTCCTTTCCCGCCCGCTCCTAATGGCAGCTGCTTAGTCACACAGCGATGCTGAGATAGGTACTAATTCATACATATCTTGTTTTCTGTAAAACCTATTTTTTTTATACAAAATAACACTTGGCAGTGTATTACTATTGCTCTGTGGGGTACTGGGGTGGCTGTGACTATAAAAAGGGTTCTAATGGTGGACAGGTATCCGTTAAGCGTCCGACTTGTTTTCTATGGGAGTTCGGGTTTCAGGTAAAGTTCTAGGTCAGGGTACTAACTAAATGTTGAACTTCAACAAACCTATCTCAATCTAGATTTCGCACTTTCGTCATAAAACCAAGTAAAATAAGAAAAAATTCTGGTGCTCTATCAGATAGGAAGACATTGCACAAATGGAGTTATAAAGAGAAATAGTGAGTAGCCACTCTCACATTAGAATGCAAATGTTAAAATCCATTTTATTAAAATACATAATGGGAATTTGACATAGGTTACCAGTAGGATACTACAGCCATTTACGCTCCACTCCAATTCATCTGGTTAACTGTGTCACAAGATGAAGGCCTTGAGCATGAAAGGGCCTTGTAGGCCACTGTAAACGATGTGATCTCTGCTGTCGTTTTTCTACCCCCTCCTATTCCTGCCCTTGTACACACACTCAGTATGTGAGTATTTTTCTCAATAAAAAAATTAAGGAACTACACAATGGAAAGACCATATAGTGATCTACAAAAATAGCCATCTTCAGATGGATTGGCATTTTATTATTACCGGCAGATATTATTTAATAACATGTGTTTACTCATTACAGATGTGTGTAAACGATTGTCACAGGATTCTTAGCTGAGGTATAGTTAGTTGCAGCAAGTACGTTAAAATATTCAACTACATTGTACAATGGTCTCTTCTGGGATTATGTTTGTAGTAGTTATATCGATTATCCCCAAATAAGAATAAATTATGTAATTTACAGTTTTTTTTAAAACTTCCCAGATGATCCGGAAAATGATTAAAAGGAACACTCATTGGAACACAACGTGCTCACACCAACCAACAGAGCCAGTACGTAGCATCAGTCATCTCCATATAATAACTACGATGTGTGAGAGACAGGAATTGGAGTATATATTTCCTTTTCATAGATTTCAAAAACCAGCACATTGCAGCAATCATGTATACAGAGCAGAATCAAGAAATCCATGAAGTCATAAATGTAATAAATGAATCCTGTTGCTTTTGTCATCTATTTAAAGGCAATTTTCCAATTACTATATCATCATGGCCTGCAAGAAGTAACCCTGTCCATATGTCCTCCGGCAACTACAGATATCTAATATTTCAACAGACACCATATACTTGAAAGTTAATGCTTAGAAGTCAAGAAGTGCAGACCTGGGGTTTATCAGTCTCATTTAAATGTTGACCTTCTATGCATTATAATTATTTTATAAATTAGATTATAATTATTGCCTACATATTTCATGTTGTAAAAAATGGGAGAAAGCCAACAAATATCACATCAGGCCCACATCTTCATTTTTCTTTCTCCATTCTGAAAACCAAGACTAATGTTCTGGCAACAGTTTGGCTGATTATCTTATTATCTCAGTGGGGAACCTTCTCATTATAGCATGATAAGTTTGAGCCTCGGTTACACACACCCAGTATTTCTTCCTGTGTATCTATCTACACTGGACATCATTTGGTACTCATTCACACTTCTAAGCTGATCTATGGTTGTCACACGGTGACCAGTTGTGTCTTACATTTCTGTATGGTTCAGTTATACTTTTCTTGTGCGTCGGGAAGTTCGCATGCTATCCATGCTGCCATGGCCATTGATCGCTATGTTTTGCAATCGCTCCCTTACGTACTCTCTCATTATGAGTAAAAAGGTTTGTGTGTTAATGGCGTTTCCTGCTGGTTTGTGTCTTTGGTAATGCCTCCACTTACCTTGGTTTTGTCCATAACTTGACATACTTTGACTTAGTTTTGTCAAAAGCTTCTTATGTGAACTTAAAGCCATACAGAATGCTTCCACAGTGACAAACACTTTTGAAAATCAACATATAATATCTATAATGTTATATTACGGGTATACCTCTGTGTGATCTTGCATCATACCATCCGCTCATTCCACAGTCCTAAAAAAAGTCTTCAGCTGGAAGATGGAAGACCTTCTCGCGCTGCACTTCATCTCACAATGTGTGTTTGTGCTAGGCTGTGGGATGAGTTTTTACTGTCACAATCTCATGAAAAAGAGATCTTTCTTCTATTAGTTTGTTACTTTGGTTTCCAATATAAACCCTCTTGTATTTCGCTGAGGAAAGACATTACACAGGCCTCAGAAGAGATAGAAGGAAAAAACAAGCCAGGATGAATTGCTGAGTGTACCTAGAGTTGCCTTTACATAGAAGTGATGAAGGATTTGATAAAATGTAAATATATTATAAGAAACAATCTATTAAATTTCATTTAGGCTATTATTTTAACATGTTTAGCACTTTAGGCTACATATCAGATATTCCAGATATTTGAACATGGGTTAGTCCTTAAATGGGTTCAATGACAGTTTCCCAGAAGGTTTTGATTCACATTACATGAAGGGGTAACCTCTACTAAAAGCTGTTTATGATGTGTGTGGGTGCAGATTGAAAATGGGTAGGTTATAGGGAGGTTTAATGCAAAATATTTTAAAATTTCATCAAAACAGTATTTATCCCCAAATAGTAATCTGAAACTACAGAACATCATTTGGAAGCTGCATGACATCAAAATAAATTACCAGACATTTCAAAAATGATGTGAAATGTAAAGTAGAATATGGGACAATGTTATTCCGCAACTATATTTAGGTGGTAAATCTATCTGCCTGAAAACACGATGATTTAGAATTTCGAAAATTACAAATTTTTCAAAAAATTCATAATTTTTTATTTTTTTTTGTAAATAAACGCAAAACTTATCAGCCAGTATTTACCACTAAAATGAACTGCAACATGTGGAGAAAAAACCTTCTAGAATTGCTTTGATAAGTAACAGTGTTCAAAAGTTATAACCATATAAAGAAACGCATGTCAGAATCCAAAAAAAGGAACTGAGCCTTAAGGTGTAAAATGGCTGCGTCCTTAAGGGGTTAACAGTGTTTCACATAATGAACAACAAAAATAACATAACAATTACTAGGGGCTGAGGGTGTGACTAAGTCCTTTGCTTTTACCACTGTATGGTTAAAGAGTTCTATTGCCTTCATTATGAAGGAGTTGTGGAACCTCATGGTAAGAAAATACAACTGGCGGTAGCAATGACTTATGTTGCTCGGTTGCTGCTGTAGTGTGTCATGTAGTGGGTGTGTGCCGTTTATTGCAATGGCTTCAAATTTTCTCAGCCATCTGGTCTGCCAGACTTCCTCTAGCAGATGCATTGGGGCCTATTTACTAAGGGTCACGCACTGGACTATAGTTGGACTTTGCACCGTTTTTGGGTTTTGTCTGGCTTTGACAGCTATTTAACAGGGGTCTGCGCTGGGATTGTGTTGAGCGTGATCAGATTGTTTCACAGCTGTGCTGGCTTTCATGCGACAGAAATGGGGGGTCGTGCCGTCGGACTATCCGACAGATTCGGACTGAGCACGGGATTTAACTTTCAAATTGTGTCATAAGACCAAGCACTTATACGCACCAGGAAGAAGAAGGTGAACTCCAGCAGACCTGAGTGGTGAAGCAACACATGCAGGATATCGGGCGCACAATCGTGGCAGAGTGCATTATCGGGCAATGCACTTTCGGGGGACTCGCTGGACTGGGTAAATAAATCTGCCCCAGATTCTCTCCAATAGTGCTTTGAGCTCTTCAGATAACCTTTTTGAGCCAGCTCTTTTCTCTACTGTTTAAACCTCCTCCCCAGCAGACTAACAGACAACTGTATAGAACAACATGCACGGCATCTTCGTTTCGTAAAATATTTTTTATATCAGGGTGGAGATTTGGAATGACCTCAGCTCCCTCCACAAGTGCAACCTGGTCATCGCCTTGCCACATGCCCAGTCTATATTGGTCCTCCATTCAAGCCTGCCAAGAATATACATCCCCAAGTACTTGTAGGTCTTGACATGATCTATTTCTTGCACGTTGATCCTAATTGGTACTGCAACCTTTTTGTTCCTATTCAGATCAATGACCATCTCTGTTGTTTTTTTTTACATTGTTCACTAGATTGTTGCTTTCATTCCACTTAACAAAGTTGCTTGTCAGGCTCCGTGAAGTTGTGGAACCTCTGAACCACTGCGGACGATGGCACTACCTGGGACAGGAGTCTAAGTGGTACCCGGTTTTCACCAGAGCCCGCCGCAAAGCGGGTTAGACAAGCTGCGGCGTGGTACCACCAGGTGGTTCCACAGGCGTGACTTGTCCGCAGTGGCAGCCAAGGTCGAGGTACAGAAACGGCAGGTAAACTCGTAGTCGGGACAGGCAGGAGGTCAGGACAGGCAGCACAGGATTGGAGTCAGAGACGTAGCAACAGGTCAGGGCAGGCGGCAAAGGAGCGATGTCAGAAACGGAACCAGGGTCACAACGGGAATTCACAAGAAGAGCACAAGGCATCAGAAAAGCTTTATCTAGGGCGCTAGGCACGAAGATCCGGCAGGGGCTTGCAGGAAGAGGCAGGCTTAAATAGATTCTGCAAAATGGCCAGCGCCAATTAATGGCGCGCTGGCCCTTTAAATTTTGAGAAGTGACCGCGCGCGCGCCCTAGCATTCGGGGCCGCGCGCGCACGGCGGAAGGGAGCGAGCCGGGGAAGGTAAGCAGCGCTGACAGTCCCCCCCCCCCCCCTTCGGCCTCCCCCTCCTCCTGGGCTGGTGAAATCTTTGCAGGAGATCACGGTCCAATATATTGTCCTCTGGCTCCCAAGATCTCTCCTCTGGCCCAAACCCCTTCCAGTCAACCAAGAAGAACTGCCTCCCCCTTACCGTTTTCATGTCCAGGATCTCCTTTACCTCATAGGTGTCGGTGGAGTCCGCCACTGGAGTGGGGGGAGGAACTTGCCGGGAGAAGCGGTTCAGGACAACGGGCTTGAGCAGGGAGACATGGAAGGAGTTCGGGATGCGCATGGTGGGAGGAAGCCGTAGCTTATAGGCCACGGGGTTAATGCGCTTCAGCACCTCAAATGGACCCAGATAGCGAGGACCAAGTTTGTAGCTGGGAATCTTCAAGCGAACATATTTTGAAGACAGCCACACTTTATCCCCTGGAGAGAAGATGGGGGGAGGCCTGCGTTTCTTATCAGCCCGAGCCTTGGTGCGGGCAGATGCCTGAAGCAGGGACTGATGAGTCTGTTCCCAAATAGTCTTAAGATCTGCTACCAACTCCTCCACAGCAGGAACATCAGCAGACACAGAGAGGGGTAGAGGTGGACGTGGATGTCTTCCATACACAATAAAGAAAGGTGAAGCACCGGCAGACTCCGAGTCCAGGGAATTATATGAGAATTCTGCCCATGGTAGAAGAGCGGACCAATCGTCCTGACGGGCAGAGACAAAGTGACGTAAGTAACAGCCCAAAGTTTGGTTAACTCTCTCCACTTGTCCTTTGACTGCGGATGGTACGCAGAAGAGAAGTCCAGTCTCACTTGTAACTGATTGCATAGGGATCGCCAGAAGCGGGAGACAAATTGGACCCCACGGTCCGAGACAATGTGCAATGGAAGTCCATGCAAGCTGAAGATATGGGTGAAGAACTGGCTGGCAAGGTGTGGAGCAGACGCAGGCCTTGCAGAGAGACAAATGCGACATTTAGAAAAACGGTCGGTTACCACCACACATTAACGGTGTTGCCCTGTGAGGCGGGTAAGTCTTGACATCAGTCCACTTCGCCACTTGAGTCCACGGCAGCTGTGCGTAAAATGGCAGTATGGTGAAGACCATCATTGCTTGAAACGTGATGGCTCGATTGCGGGCACCGAGAACACACTAGGAACCCAAAAAGTCCATGAAACATCCTGGCCACTCGGCCACCAGTAAGAATCGGGAAATGAGGAGTAGAGGCGCTGCACCCCAGAATGCCACCCACACGGAGCAATGTCCCAAGATCAATCCTCCTCCTTAGAGCATGTTTTACATATGTCTTGCAGGGAGAGCTGCAAAATCCACAGTGCGGCGTACCAGTCCGATCAGGATGAATGACATTCCAAGGAGCGGTTCCCCCCACATGAACATCCGAGGCCGAGAGAGGGCGTCTGCCTTATGTTTTCTCTGCCGGCGAAGATGAATAAGTAAGTCGAAACCGGGCAAGAAGAGGTTGACCAGCGAGCTTGACGAGATTGAGTCGTCTGATCAGCCTCTGGAGATCGAGAAGGTTCTCTATGGTCCTAATAGTGCTGCCGGATAAACCGAAGCTCCCCCAGAAGATAGCGCACTTAAGGCGAGCTTTAATTGCGCCAACAGTTCTCTGTCCCCTAGAGAATAGTTTCCCCTCAGCAGGGGAGAACGTCTTAGAAAAAAATCCACAAGTGACGGTTCGGCCCTTGGAACTTTTCTGTGTCAGCACTGCACCGGCCCCTACTGAGGAGGCATCTACTTCAAGATAGAAAGGCTTCTCAGTGTCAGGACGCACCAGGACTGGAGCAGAAGCAAACATAGACTTTATTTTTGTAAAGGCCTCTTCAGCAGGTGAAGGCCAGAGACGGGGGGTTGGCACCCTTCTTGGTGAGCGCCCCAATAGGAGACACCAGCGAGGAGAAGTGTGGGATGAACTGCCGGTAGTAATTTGCAAATCCCAGGAACCGCTGTATAGCACGCAGTCCTACTGGACGGGGCCACTGAAGAACCGCAGACAGCTTTGCAGGATCCATCTAGAGACCTCTGTCGGAGATGATGTAGCCGAGAAATGGAATACTCCGCTGATGAAATCAACATTTTTCAAGTTTGGCGTAGAGGCGATTGGCCCTTAAACGATTGAGGACTTGCCGTACGTGGACTTGGTGTGTCTCTAGGTCCGGAGAGAATACCAGGATATCGTCCAGATAGACCACAACGCAGACATAGATCAAATCTCTAAAAATGTCATTTACGAATTCCTGGAAAACGGCTGGGGCGTTACAGAGTCCAAACGGCATTACCAGGTACTCAAAGTGTCCATCACGGGTATTAAAAGCGGTCTTCCACTCGTCTCCCTGACGCATACAGATAAGATTATAGGCCCCTCGAAGGTCCATTTTGGAGAAGACCTTGGCTCCATGAAGACGGTCAAACAATTCCGTAATCAGTGTCAACGGGTAGCGGTTCTTGTGACCTTGTTAAGACCGCGGTAGTCTATGCATGGACGGAGTGACCCTGTTGCTGTTGGTATTCCTGTACTCCTCATTTTTGACCTCGTTGATCTAAACAACAATAACTGAGTTGTCTTAAAATTTTGAGGGTGGCAGGACGTAGAGTCATATCTGAAGTCCGAAGTGTAGAGGGTGAAAAGAAAGGGGGACAGTACAGTCTCTATAAATTCTCCCCTGTTGCTGATGACTGCATTAGAGCGGATGTTTCCAATTTGGACATACCTTCTTGCATATTTCTATTTGCCGGTGCTTTTGAAGAATCATCTTTTATTTTCATGTAAAACGCAGGCAAGGAGGTAGGGCTGCTGGCCCAGGCAGTCAGGCAGCTCCGCCTCCGGACAGTCTTATCCTCTGCCCACTTCAAACATTGGGGCTAACTTAC
>WNYA01001976.1:0-44470 GCA_019512145.1 Engystomops pustulosus | reverse complement strand
CCCTGGGGAGCGGGCAGAAACCACAGCAAAATAATTTTTTGCGCCACCCTCCTCCGTATGCCAAAATCAAAGCGTGCCAAGAATACAAATCTACTAAAGCGTTCCCCACACCAATAGGACCAAAGATTTAGAGGAAGATGGACCCAAAGCCAGTGAACCCACTTAATAGACCGGAGGTACCCTGTGTATCTTCGGCCTCCCTCTGACTTGCTCTTTGACTGGCCTTGGTAGTGTCGACCTGAACTGTTGGAATTTTATAAATATCGGATGCTACCTCCGGTCGATTTAAGGGTTCTGTGGCATTTGGGTCCATCTGTCCCCTAAATATTTGGTCCTATATTGGACGTAGTATTTATGTTGATTCCACTCTTGGCACGCTTTGGATGTTTGGGGCTACCGAGGAGGGGGGGCGGGGGGGGGGCGTAGGTATTTTTTTTTTTTTTTTTTCTTGTGTTAGTTCCCATTCTCCATTAAGGGACATCTTGGTCCCTAGTGCAGTGGTGGCGAACCTTGGCACGGTGCCAAGCCAATCTCTTGCAGTTCCAAGCAATACTTAAAAGTGCTGCTTTCAGATATTTTGAAAATGACTTCGCTTACTTGGGACTGTAGGAGAGGGAGAATGAGTATACAGGTCGATTTATTTTTGGGGACTCCTGCTGGCCCCACGATTCCTCTGGTACAGAGGGAAACTGGCAAAAGCGCATGATGAAAATTTTCCTCCTACTACGTGTTGCTGCCCTCAGCGGCCAATATGATGACGTTATTGAACAGGAAGCAATTAAGTTACTGCCTTTAATTTTTTGGTTGGCCACCTCATGATAAATAAGGGGGGTTTTGTGTTGTAGGTTGCGGCCTTCAGCTCTAAATGTTCGCCATCACTGCCCTAGTGTTTGTACCCAGAAACTTTTAATTGGAAGTGTCTTATGTGTATTATCTGTGAAGTGTCAAACGTATAATTAATTTTTCTTAAGAACTTTTGTTTGTGGAATTGCTTCTAACATAGAATGTATGGCAGGAGGGAGGAGCCACCAGGGGCCCTACATACAGGGTCAACCGGAAATGCAGCGACCTGAGATGTACGTCACCAACATGTGAAGCGGGAGAAGAAGCAGATACCGGCACACTAATGAAGTGAAGACCGAAGGACCTGTGGATTACGTCCCAACATGTGACGGAGAGAAGAACAGACGACAGCCCAAAGGACTTGAAGACAGCAGGACTGTGATTGACGTCAGCACCGTGTTTACCAGTATTTGGGGAGGAGCTGGGACTGCAGAAACTGTGTTTCGCATTTCAGCACCACGTGACCAAAAGTGGGGGGAGGAGCTCAGCGACCTGAGACTTGCTACCACAGGACCTGTTGATGACGTCACCGCCATGTACCAGTACATGATGGAGGAGATTAGTCAGAACAGTGGTTTTAAGGACCTGCCTGATGTCAGCACCATGTGTACCAGCCACCATGCAAGGATAATGGAACGACATTAATGTAGGTAAGTGCGGGCTTCTCTCTCTTCTACGTTATAACCTATGGAAGCCTCTAACAGCTGTGCATGCTGGGCTGTAGTCGTCATGTTCCTGTGGCAGCAGCAGAGTGCTCATAGGATGAAGGTTTCGCAGATATGTGGTTCTGCAGCAAGCTGCGTGTGGACAGCAGGGCGAGGCTGTGCGGCAGGGTTAGGGTGGTGCGGCAGGGTGGTGTGTGCGGCAGGCGAGGGCTGTGCGGCAGGGTGAGGTGGGTGTGCGCACGGGTGAGGGTGTGCGCGTGGCGAGGGCAGTGCGTCAGGGCGAGGGCTGTGCGTCAGGGCGAGGGCTGTTCCAGGGGGCGAGGGGCAGTGCCGGTCAGGGCGAGGAGCAGTGCGTCAGGGCGAGGGCTGTGGGCAGGCGAGGGCGTGGTCAGGCGAGGGCAGTGTCGTCAGGGCGAGGGGCAGCATGGTTCAGCAGGCGAGGGCAGTGCGGCAGGGCAGGGCTGTCGGCAGGGCGAGGGCTGTGCGTCAGGCAGGGCGATGGTCAGTCGAGTGCGTCAGGGCGAGGGCAGTGCGTCAGGCGAGGGCATTGCGGTCAGGGCGAGGGCTGTGCGTCAGGGCGAGGGCATGGCGTCAGGGGAGGGCTGTGCGTCAGGGCCAGAGGGCAGGCGAGATGTGCGTCAGGGGCAGTGCGTCAGGGCGAGGGAGTGCGTCAGGGCGAGGCAGTGCGTCAGGGCGAGGGCAGTGCGTCAGGGCGGATGGCAGTGCGTCAGGGCGAGGGCTGTGCGTCGCGAGGGCTGTGGGCGTGGCGTCCAGGGCGTGCTGGGTCAGGGCGAGGGCAGTGCGTCATGGCGAGGGCAGTGCGTCAGGGCGAGGGCGTGCGCTAGGCGGCTGTGAAGGGCAAGGAGGGCGGTGCGGCAGGGCAGTGTGCAGTACGTTGAGGTTTCTGCGTAAAGCGCCTCACAATATCCATAGTCCCTCGCGCTGCTCACCCTAAGCTCCATTCTCTCCTCTGCTCTTGATCTTATAATTACCATTAAATAATTTCCAGTAATGGTGGAGATAAGTTTTACATGGGATGAATGACGTCCTATTCACTTCCCAGGAGCAGAATCTTCATAACTGGAGGAAGTGACACTGAGGAGAAGGTGATCCCCAGGGGAGGAGAAGAGGAGGAGGAGAGGGAGCCTGGAAGGAGGACAGACGTGGGGCGCGTGGACCCCAGAATTGTGAGAGAGCTGATGGACTATCAGTCCATTACTTTCTAGAACTGATTTCCTCCTTCTGTACCCTTTTCTCAGGGATGCAGAGATGTACGGTTCAACCTGAGAGATCTTATATTCATGGCCTCCTTTCTTCGAATCACTTTAACATTGAACCGGACCACTGTAAACTGCAAAGTTTAGCTCCATGCCCCAACCCCAAGCCTGTCAAGCACAGGCAGCTGGTTGATTTACGCAAACAGCCAATCGCCAGCTTCAGCACCAAAGCACACATGCATCAATTTCACCACAGCTGTGATTGGGCAGGTGGGACAGAAGAAGATGAGATGAGATGTGTATAAGAGGCCCTTCCTGGGTCACATGCCCCAGCACCATGTTCGGGGCGGAGACGGTGCTAGGGAACAGGCTGCTGAATCAAGATCAGTCAGTGTGACAGTGCATGGACCTGTTAAAAGTTAAATGATTCCCTTTTCAGGGCATAGTGACAGTGGAAATCTAATAAATCATCCTTTGTAGGGCCACACTGAAAACTGCATGTTGCTATTCGTAGGCTGCTGTAGTGCGGTCAGTCTTACTACTACTTGGTGATGCTGTATAATGCCAAATGGTGCATAGGATTTAATGTGTCCTCTGGAGGAATCTTATTCATGAGATGATGACTCACATATTCACTTCCCAGGAGCAGAATCTTCTAACATCGGATGGAAGTGACACTGAGGAGAAGGGTGATCCCCAAGGTGTAGGAAGAAGAGGGGAGGAGGAGGAGGAGGAGCCTGGGAAGAGTACTGACGCTGGGGACAGGGACCCCCAGATGGTGAATAATGATGGAACTTTTAGGTCCTTAGTTTCTCTGTTCCACTTCCCCAAAAATGGTCCAAGAACCTTTATAGATCTAGCTGATTAGCTAGTAGAACTATTACATACAGTGATGAGAGGTGTATATTCGTGCAGGAAGAGAAATGTTTGTCTTTCAAGAAGCACTTACTCATAACTCCGGCTCCGTTATTGTGTTACCTCTTATATTGTTATCCATGCCTCCCTTCCTTTTAAATCAATTCAAGGTGCTCAGTGTTCATCACTACAGCTTCAGCGCTGGGGTCTTGGTCAACATCTGGAAAGTTTGTATGTTCTCTCTGTGGTTTGTGTGGGTTTCCTCGGGTCCTCCAGTTTCCTCCCACACTCACAAACATACTGGATGGTGATTTGATTGTGAGCCCCATGGGGACAGGACCTGATGTGACAGCGCTGTGCCATTGCTGCGGAATCTGTAGTCGCTGATATATTAAAGGAATTAATTAATATGTAACTTCAGTGTTGCATGCCAGAGAACCTTCCACCCACTGCCTCATTGGTTACAACTCCGGTATAATTGGGACATTGCACATGCCGGAAAAGGCGGTAGTGTGAGCAGCATCAGTCAATTGTTTCATTTTACGCAGTGTCAGGTATTGCAATGCCACCGGAAATTTTGGTTTTGGAAGGGGTTGGAGGAGTTTCCTTTCCAGTGGGAATGACCCTAAGTATCACAGGGGCATGGCTGGGGGCACACGAGATCAGAGAACGCATGCAGCCACAAGTACAGCTTATCCTTGCCTTCTGGGCAGCGTTGCCCAAGAGCCCACCGGCACACTTCAGTGGTCCGTGCACCGACCCGGTTTGCCTAGATAGTCAACAGTTCCGAAATACTGGAGCTCCTGTGGAGCCCATGATACAAGGATAGCGGCTTCATTCATCCTTCATTAGAAAGCATGAGATAAATATTCGGGCAGACACAAGGCACTTGGTGGAGGCTCTTACTGACCGGCTTGTCTAACATGAGAGCAAAGGAGGATCTCACCAACACAGAAGAAGAGCAGCAGCGCACTAACGTAGGAGGAGAATCCATGACACAATGTGGTATGTGATGTTCAATCCTCGCAACCTCCACCACCAATGAATTGGCGCGTACTAACGAGGCAGAGGTTGTGACTCACTAGCTGGTAGGTTCTGTCTACATTTCCTCGCGGTACTGAGGATGTGGGCCTCCCCTGTGTGGGAAAATTGGAATGTGGCCAAGCTTGACCCCTACACCTTCAAGAAAACTGTCCTGCCTGCGCATGTCAGGGCCCAGATCCTCACACGTGTGGACTGTCATCACAACAAGCGGATCCGCCTCTCTAAAGCAACGTGGACCCCTCATGTATTAATATGACCATGCTGGATCCCACGCTACTACGTCTGTTCCAGCGCTGAGTGATTGGTTAGAGTCCATTTTAGTCAAATTCCATTTGTTTGGGATCAAAATTGAAATCCACCTAAATCACAGTAAGGAAGGGTTTTTGTTTTAATCACATGAGTATAACTGGGTCTGAACCTTGAGATACGACTTAACCTCAAATATTGTTACAGTTTATTTTACATTAATGTGCTCTGGATAGAAATATTATTGGATGATGACGTCCATATTCACTTCCCAGGAGCAAATCTTTCTAACATGGAGGAAGTGGACCGAGGAGAAGGTGATCCCCAAGGTGGAGGAGAAGAGGAGGAGGAGGGAGCTGGGGAAGAGGGACATACCTGGGCCGGGGACCCCCAGCCATAATGGTGAGAACTGATTGACATTCTCAGTCCATTACTTCCTAGAACTGATTCCCGCCTTGTTCCTCTTTCCTTCTGTCTGTAGTCTATAGGGTTGCAGCTCTGAGCATTTATCTATTCCACTTCCTCACTTCATTTAAGGGGTTTTCCATGAAAGAAAGAAAGTGTTTTTGCTCCTATCACTTAGTGATGGTCAGTGTAAGATTCCAGATGTGTGAGTGGGGACTCTCTGAGCAGAATCATTATAATCTATCTAGTTCTGTGATAGCGTGGGTTAGATCTCCAGGGTCCAGGTTTATTACACTTTCATTTCACCTTCTGAAATTGTACTAGTGTCTGGCACTTAGAAAACAGAGATGAGTACAGATGGATATCCATGAGATGGATTAACAAACCCAATGACATCCTCCAGCCTTGCTAACATCTCAGCTACACACACTACAGAAAAAATATCGTGATGTGCTTCTCCACCTTCCCCGGATAATAAGAACTTGTCCTGCCTGTGAGCTTGTAGGCTCTCCTCTCGCTGCGTTTGGCCGCAGGGTTGAGTTACCGTGTATCAGTGTTGAGATCGTTCCTGGAATGCAGGGGCTGGAGGCAGGAGCACAGAAGAACTCAGCTATACAGCGTCCAATGAGCATAACAAGATGGCTGCCGACCCTAATCAGGAAACCAGGGCAACTGAAATTGTGTACAGGCAGGACTGATACCAGACGGGTTGGACTATATCACGAACGGTGCTGGATTTTTGTTAATACAGTGAATTAGAGAATGTGATATTTTGTTATCCTGAGGACAGTATAAGAAATATGTCTTCGCGGGAGAACACCGTTTGAACTGTTGAGTGACAGCATTGTCGGGTAGATGAGCCAGGAAAAATAGAAGAATTGGGTTCGAATATATTGTATCTGGAGAAAAAGTTTGCAGAGAAGGAATGGGATCCTTGTGCAGGTATGAACGAACCTTTACCTCTACATATCAGGGAACGGTAAACATTACACATAACAAAACATTCCCCACCTTTACTCTCTGCAAAAGGAGCATTTATGGGTCCTGGTATAGAGCTGATAAAATTGTCGAGTGCGGTGCTCGTTCGATCGTGTGTCTGTGGGGGTCTCCGCCTCAGAGCACACTGACAGGAAGTTCAGCCCTGTCACGTGATAGAGGGTGACATGGCCTTTGGCAGCTGACGATGTAAAGAAGGTGCCGGGGAGGGCTCTGAGGCACTGGAGACTCAAAGTACTTGTCTGTTGCTAGTTGTGCACGGGGCTCCCACTTCTCTTTCTACTCTGGTTTACAGTCCTATTTTCTGCTCTCCCTGAAGGAAGAGACACACATTGTGGAAATCTTAGTTTCTTGGTAATTTTGTGCATGGACATGGCCTTCATTCTAAGAACAAGATAAACTGTTGAGTTTCAAATGAAAGTTCTTTTTTTCTGGCAATATACAAGTTTCATAGAACAAACAAAAGTGATGCTTCAGATTCTCAACCAACTCAAAAGGAAGGATCAGTTTTATATCTCTTCGCTAAACACCAAACGTTTTAGGTCTGTGCTAGCATACTGGAACAAGGGGTTCAAGAATTTTCAAATCGTCCCTTAGATCTTACACAGTTATCAAACCAATGTAACACTTTAACCACTGGGGTGCTGGTTGTTGGGACCTATAGACACCTATCTACATATTGTATTAAAAAACATACGTTTTCAGCTATAATCCTCAATTCCGCAAATAAATGAAAGAGGGGATTTTGATTCATCTAATGTTCGCTCACTGAAAGAAAATGGCGTTTCTTTCAAAAAATAAGGAAACTTCTCAGTGGCACCAAACTTTGAGCGGTGGTCTATATTATTGAGATTTTAACAATAAATTATCATTGAAACTTCTGTTTTCTGGGCAGATGTCCGCCATCCAGAGTTCAGAGGAACGCTGATACTTCAAGTGTTAAAGCGTACAATTGTGATATAACAGAAAGACCTAAAAGGAAAGTTCTGTCAAATGGTAATCAGCTCCAGACCCTCACATGCAACGACCTATCATCTGGTTCCTATTACATTGGGACGTCTATCTTCTTATATATCTCAGGTCTAATGGGCGAAAGAAGTCCCACAAAAGGAGCCAAACACCCGAGGGCTTCCACCGGGGGGAGAAGGACATTTCATGGTTCAACAATGTGGCAAATGCTTATAAGTATAAAGCAGCACTTATAAGGCATCAGAGAAGCCACACGAAAATGATTCCTTTTTTGTCAGTAAGGTGGCAAATTTTTAAATAACAAGGCCCCATCTGATTAGACATGAGAAAATTCATAAGGGGGAGGAAACCCTATCTGTGTTCAAATGTAAAAAATGTTGTTATCTGAGAAATCGCATCTAACAGGCATTCGAGAAATCTATCACAGGGGAAGAGAACCATTTCGTGTTTCAAGAATGTGGCAAATGCTCAGTGATAAACAGCTGCCTTCTAGTACATACACGAATCAACACAGGGAGAAGCCATTTTCATGTTCAGAATGTGGGAATGTTTTATTCAGACATCAGGTCTTGCTAAACATGAGAGAATTCACCAGGAGAGAAGCCATTTTCATGTTCACGAAGTGGGAAATGGCTTTATAAGTAAGTCACAAATGTGACATCAGAGAATTCACACCGGGTTGAAGCCGTTTTCATGCACCGTAATGTGGAAAATGTTTAATGTCAAAAATCATACATCGTTAGGCATGAAGAGTTCCACACAGGCGGAGAAGCCATTCATGCACAAACAATGTGAATACAAATGTTTTCCTCATAAATCAAGTTCTGGTTTAAACATTGGAGAATTCACACAGGGGAGGAAGCCGTTTCTATGTGACAGAATGTGGCAAATTTTATCTATAAGAGAAGATTTGGTTAATATGAGAGAATTCACACAGGGAGAGGCCATTTTCATGTTACAGAATGTGACAAAATTGTTTTATTCATAATCGATCTGTGTTAGTCATGAGGCAGAACTACACAGGTGGAGAAGCCATTTCATTGTTCGAATGCGCGGCAAATGTTTACTCTATTTCACGCTGCAAAGCATGAGAGAACTCCACACAGGGGAGAAAGCCATTCATGTTCAAAGGCGGCAATGTTTTGCTGCTAAAGTGAGCTTGTTTGTCATGAGCGAATTCACAAGGGAGAACCATTTTCGTGTTCAAAATGTGGCAAATGTTTTACACCTGAGGTCAATCTAATTAGACATCAGAAAATCCACAAGGAACAGAAACCAGTTTGATGATCCAGCACGTGGCAATGTTTCGCCGGTTAGAACCTATGAGAGTAGTCACAGGGTAGAAGCTGCGCTACGTTATTTAGTTGGTTTCTGAAGAATAACATGAATTTTTTTTCCAATTAAAATGTACAAATCCTCCACCTTTTTTGTATATAATTACACATATTAATAATAAAAAAATTAAATGTAAACGGGTTCTAGGCCGGGACTTATCGGGGCGTCTCTCAAGTTCTGTACAGGAGGTCACATCTCGTCCATGGTAATTTCGAGGTAGGGTAGGTTCTCCATAGCCCCAACGGTCGTATACTTATACAAAGGTGGAACTGGTCGTCGTCTGTAGAGCGCTAATAATTTTACGTCTTGACTCCCTGTTCACAAAACGCTGTAGTACCTGGCGGAAGACAGAACACTGGTGTCTCTGCTCATCACGGAAGAAATTAGAGAAAAGAACTGCCCGCAGAGACCTTACAATGACTATAGGGATAATACCAAACTCATGAAGTCTTGAAGGTCGGAGTCCCTCGAGAATGATACACAATGATATCAAGTTTGAGCCATAAGTCTAGGCTAATGATGGCCTTCATGTTGTGGTAGAGATCGTCCATAAAAAGGGTAACGTTTGCAGGCCATTTTTGGGCAGGTGGAGATGGAGAGGAGTGATTGTACCTTACCCGTAATCTCATGTGCGGTCATTAATCTGGTGCATCTGATACTCGGGAGGGGGAAGCGGCCCCCTCCGACACATAACCACCTAATTTCCCCATCCACGGTCCACACCATACATGCAACACACAAGGAGGTTCTGTCTAATGTGTGTGGTCACTGTGATGTCATGGTAGGACCCATTTGATGTAGAAGTCCACACTGTATTTGCAGGTTTAGAAGAGGACTGCCCCAGACCCAACCTGCTCTCCCTGAGAACCTCACGGCTGAAAGAATGACATGCACACACTAACCGTCTGGGTTTGTGGGCAGAACAATTATAATACATATCACAGACATCTTAAAGGTTGCCCAGATTAGAATCTGCCGACCTGACCTCAAACGTCAGACATCAGTCATCAGTGCAGTCATCTCCTTCGTTCTAAATATAAACATGAACACGCGAGATTTATAAAGCATTATGGTATTCACGCACCATCTGGACGGCAATGAGCTCAAATTCTGGGGCACTTCCCGTTACATATAACGAACGGTAGTGGGAATAACACTGTTATAAGTAATATTCTTTGTTTTAAAGGGGGGGGGGGGATTCCAGTATTTCCAGGACATCATCGCCACTTTCGCGGGCGTTATAAGTGGTAAACCTTAAAAAGAACTTTCATAGCGGCCATTGATAGCCTCATTCTGAAGCCAAGGAGACCTCAAACAGTGAGAAACTAGTCAGAAATTCCAGAACTTCAGACCAGGATAAATTATTAATCTTGGGGGCAGGTGCAGACACAGTGTAGGAAGATCGCGCTTCCTCCTGACAGCGGAAACATAAATCATTGGGCATTATCCCTATGTGAAATAATTTGGCAGTGGTGAAACACTCGTTGGAGAATTTGGACTGAAATCAGGAAGTCGTCTAGCACACACCCAGATGTAAAATACGGAGGAACGTTCACAACCTCCCTCCAGTCCATCATGACAGGTCAGGGATGTTTGCGTCTCAACATTCAGGTCCTTGTTCAAATGGTCTGGGTTCCCTTTGTCCTTGCAGCAGAGCTGACTGGGGGAGTGGCTTGGGGAGTTCCAGGGTGCTCATCCGAGTCTCCAGTTTGAGATCTTTACTGTTGGGGAAGCTAAGGACCGCACGAGTAACGCACGGCGTAAAAGGCTCCTAGGGACCCACTAAAGCCCCAGCCAGACGTATCGGGCATTGCCCCTGTCGACTATCTATTACACCTGCTCTTGCTTTTCACATTTCCGCCCCCTCTGTACTTCCACCCCCACCCCCGGCACTTCACTTCTGCATTACTCTCCCTGTAGTATGATCTGTGACGAATTACAGCTCGGAGAGGAGAGGCTCACTCTTGAGTCTCCCTCTCTTTCATTTCTGCCTGCCTCTGCCTTGGCTTCCTCCCTCTCACTATTACCCTCTCAATGTTTCTGTCTCCTCTCCTCCTTTTGCAGGACCCTCTCTCCTTTCTCCCCCGCGCTGCCTGGCATCTCCTCCTACTGCATCTTCCTGTTGCTGCCTGACTCTCCTCCTCTGCCTCTTCCTGTGCTCGCCTGCATCTCCTCCTTTGCCTCTTCTGTTGCTCACTGCATTCTCTCCTTGTCCTCTTCCTGTGCTGCCTGCCCTCTCCATCTCTACCTCTCTGCCCCTGTGCTGCCCCTCTTTAATCACCTTCCCTCTTCCTGTGCTTCCTCCCTCTCTACTCCCTTTTTCTCCTCCATTTGCTGCACCTGTCCCTCCCTACTTCCTCTCCCTGTGCTGCCTCCATTCCTCTCACTACCTCTCCCGGATTCCCTTAACTCTCTTCCTCACCTTCCTTCAATTCCTCTCCTCCCCTCTCCGCTGTGCTGCCTACTTTCCTCTCTTTCTATTTCTGTGCCTCCCCCTCCCTTTCCTGTGCTGTCTGTCTCCTAACCCCTGTAGACTCCTCCCTCTCCTCCTCTTCTGTGCTTCCCTTTCTCTCGCTCTCACTCCTCCTCTTTCTCTGCATCTCCTCCCCCATTTGTCCCGCCTCTCTCCTTCTGCCCACCTCCCCTTCTCCTCCGCCCCTGCGCCACCTCCTCCCTTGCCCTCCTCCTCTCAGCCCCTGCCCAGTCACTCCTCTCCTCCCCCTGTGCTGCCTTCTTCCCGTCTTCTCCCCTGCCCCGCCTCCTCTCCTCCCCCTTGCTGCCTCCCTAAGCCCCACCTTCTTCCATCTCCCCCTCTTTCCTCTCCCCCCTGCCCACTCCTCTCCTACACCCCCCCGCCTACCTCTCCTCCCCCTGCCCACCTCCTACTCCTCCCCTGCCCCGCCTCCTCCTCCTCCCCGCGCCCGCCTACCTCTTCCCTCCCCCTGTAGTGTGATGAGTCTGTATGGGAAGTGGCAGGGGAACTGCGGGCACTGCAGGGTTACTGATCCCGTTGAATTCCTATGGAAGACCCCGTTGCACTGGGAACATCCATTCGGGACACATGGAAGGTAATTGTATAGGGGGCCCATAATGTTTAGCCACATGTGTGGAATGTGCAAATGTGTGGAAGTGTGTATAGTTAAGGTGTATGACAGTTATAATATGTTTCTTGGATTGTGTCCGCTGTGACTTTCTATGCGGATATATAATGGTTGTATTGTATACGTGTGTTACATGTGTACTGTCTCTTTATGTGTTTCTCTATGAAGACGTGCTATAGGTCCGCTTAGGAAGTCATCCACTAATAGTTACTGCCGGGTTCGTACTAAAAACACAAAATGAAGCAATGGGTATTTTGGTCTTGGAACAACTATTGGGAGTTCGAAGCATCGGCCAAAATGATCGAAAAGCCACTTTTTCACCTTTTGCAAAAAAAATTTAACAAAGAGATTTTGAAGGTTGTAAAGGTCCTCGAATGATAAACAAATATGTCACTCACCCAGACTCCGTCACACGAGGGTGAAAAACTATAGCGTCGTAAAATGGCGAAAACAATATTTTTTAAAGTTTTTAATGTTTATTTTTAAAATGTAATTAAAACACATAAATGCGTATCCCTGTGTTATAAAACTAAGAAATAAAGTAGAGGTGTTATTTGGGGCACACAGTGAAAGTTTGGGAAAACGAGCCCAAGCATTAGATTTTTTTTCCTGCTTCCTAGTACCGGCACGAATAATAAATACCGGTCCTAAGAATAAGAATAAAGACGGCGCACTTTTTACTATTTTTGTTCGCGCGAGGACGTCGCTCACTGCAGATCAAGGTGCCTGTTATTGGGTTGGCCAGAAGATCCCGGCACCATTACTCATGTCATCCATGGCCTTCCTTCCTTCTAAACATTGGAACTTTTATATTAATGTGAATGGTCCAAAAGGCACCTGAGGGTGTTCCAGAGCCCCCTCTGGCTGCAGCTTCACATGCTGTTAACTGTCTCAACCTCCCCCCTGAATGGATGTGTCTCCTGCACAGTGTAACCAGCCGGTGAAGCTACTGCCTGGAGGGACTTTGGTAACATTCCAGCAGCCTTCAGTGTCATTAGCAATTAATTATAATATCTATCCCAAAAAAAGAAATTCAATGTGTTAACAGATGTATATTGATAATCGCATCTTGTTAATCATTGGAGAGTTCACTTCCAGGAGCAAGATCTTCTAACATGGATGAAGTGACACTGAGGAGAAGGTGGAGAAGAAAGAGGAGGAGGGGCCTGGGAAGGAGGACATGACGCTGGGGCCAGGAACCCACAGGATGGTGAGAACTGACAGCCTTAAATTATTTAAAATATGCAATCTAATGAGCGTAGGGGCTTTGGGTTCACAGCTTTTAATGGAGCCTGGAGCCCCTCAGGTCCATTTACATAATTTTAAAGCTGTTTTTCTTAAAAAAACAAGGCATACGACGCCTTAAGAGAAGCAGATCCGGCTAGAGGGGGCACACACAGTAATGTCAGGTGCTTGGTTTATGGATCCTTCATCCTGGTGGGAGATTCCTAAACAATCAGGACGAAGTTCCCTGAAACCTGGGAATCGTGTTATATGAAGTTTATTTGGATACTTCATGATGTTTATGAGCTGTTCCTGTGTTCATGCGGCCGCATGTTTATGCTGAAATCAGACAAAGATGTGGACAGATTTAACGTTCTCTATAGAAATGTTATAAATCGAAATATAATTGTAATTTTAAAAAAAAAAAACAATATAAAAGAACTTGTTATTCATGCCAGATGACATTAAAGCGAGGATCAGGGGAACATCTGTCTCCGGATGATGATGTGGAAGACACGGCGCCCTATGAGGACAGGGTCACCCTCCGACCTTAGAACAATATCCATCTCAGCTGATCCGATACATTGGACGCTGGTTCTGAATTTCTGAGATATAAACAGGAAAGAAGGTCAAAAGCAACTGAAAACCCAAAAAGCTCCCACCAAGGAGAAGCCTATTTCATGTTCCGAATGTGGCAAAATTTTCCTAAGAAGGGCTCTGGTAATCCATCAGGGAATCCACACAGGGGAGAAGCCTTATCCTTGTCTTAGATGTGGGAAATCCTTTCGAGATAAATCGTATCTTGTTATACATGAGAGAACTCACACGGGGGAGAATCCATTTTCATGTTCAGAATGTGGTAAATCTTTTCCTAGCAGATCACATCTTCTTATACATTGGAGAACTCACACAGGGGAGAAGCCCTTTTCATGTTCAGAATGTGGCAAAAGTTTTCCTAAGAAAGCGGCTCTGGTAAACCATCAGGGAATTCACACAGGGGAGAAGCCTTACCCTTGTCTTACATGTGGGAAATCCTTTCGAGATAAATCGTATCTTGTTATACACGAGAGAACTCACACAGGGGAGAATCCATTTTCATGTTTGGAATGTGGAAAATGTTTTGCAAGAAAAATAAATCTTCAAAGCCATCAGCGAACTCACACCGGGGAGAAGCCATACGTGTGTTTAGAATGTGGAAAAAGTTTTGCAATGAGATCAAATCTTTTAAGACATCACAAAAGCCACACAGGGGAAAAGCCATATACATGCTCAGAATGTGGCAAAAGTTTTATTCAGAAATCACAGCTTAACGCACATGAGAGAAGCCACACAGGGGAGAAGCCATTTTCATGTTCAGAATGTGGCAAAAGTTTTTCAAGGAAATGTTTTCTCAACTTTCATCAGAGAAGGCGCAAAGGAGAAAAATCAGCTTAAAGGAAATCTAGCACCAGGATAAAGAATTGTAAACCAAGCACTTACATACTGGTGTGCGCCCCCTCTGGCAGGATCTGCTCTTCTTTTAGCTTCCTATGCCTTTTTTTTAAGAAAAAAGGCTTTATAATTTATGCAAATGAGCCTAAAGAGCTCCAGGCTTTATTAACACCTATGCATACCGGAGCCCCTTGGGCTCATTTGCATAATTTTAAAAGGCTTTTAAAAAAAAAAACGAGGGCATAAGAAGCTAAAAGAAGAGCAGATCCTGCCAGAGGGGGCGCACACCAGTATGTCACTGTGCTGGGTGTTTAAAATCCTTCATCCGGGTGTAATGTAGTTTATACTTCGCTGTTTAGAGTAAAAAAACATTTACTAGATCCGTGGAGGTTTTATAATGTTACTGATAGAAGGTCAGTCTCTGTATATATAAAATGTATTACTAATAAAAAATGCTTTAAAAATGTGGAGGATTTACCAATCGCAAAACATCCAAAAGAAGCCCATCACTTGTTATATAACTTCGTATAGGCTCAGAGTATACACTGACAAAATGGCCCGGCATATTCTCGTACATCAGAAATGCACAGCAAGCAACGTCTTTCCGTTCCGCAGGGCCTCCGCCTGCGAGATGTATGCGACCAGCAGAGGCGTAAGCCGCAGTATTGCATCTACCCCACGGCCCGGCAGAGGCAGGAGCGGAGAACCCAGTGATGTCACTGTATTATTAGGTAATTTGACATCACGGGGGGTGGGGAGGCACCCCATTCATTCGGCAGCAGGGGCAGGGAGCGGGATAGGTCTATGCCATACGTTATAAGGACACATCGGAATCCGCCTAACAATCCTTACAATGAATGACAAAACCAAGGTGGACCAGCCTAACTCAGGGTGGAATTTATCATCAGTGTGTGACAAAGGCCTTGTCCCTGCGCCGGAAACATCAGAGTCTCCGAACTCCATTGTATGCGGCAGGTACCTTGCTGCGGCCTAGAATCCATAAATGATCTGTCCCCCACAGAATTGAAGAACTTGTACAACGGACTGGCCACTAGGACAAAAAGCAGGGGTAGCCCCCACAATAGGGGTATACATCCTACCACATAGGGGTAGCCACAACACTAGAGGTAGCCCCCACAATAAGGGTATCCTCCACACTAGCCCCCATGCACGCTCACATCTGTCCCCCTCTCGTCTACAGCGACCCCCCCAACCCAGGGGGTCAATAAAGTTGTACTTATATCATATGGTAGCGTATAACCGGCAAATTGTTTAGTCCTGAATGTTCGCAGGTTTATAGCGGAGTGCACGCCGCGCCCACTTCACGGGGGGGGGGGGGGGATAAAGGGGAAATAATCTAATTTACTCACGTGCACAAGTTAATTGCGACTACTTCAGGGCTTCCAGACCCTAATAAATCTCCCCCTCTAGAATTCGATAGAGTTGCCACGTGTTGGACCAGAATAAGATCAATGGGGACATTTTATTACCAAGCCCGAGGAGTTCATCCAAAGTGAATTGTTCGACGATCATGCAATCTGGCCCCATTCACTAAGATCGTGCGCCCATTCTCCTGATGGGTCGCTTCCCCGCCTCAGGTCCCGGGAGTTTACCTTCTACCCGGTGCGTATAAGTGCCTTGTCCGTGGTATAATGCGCTGTGCAGGGATTCACTAAGATCCTGCACCCGATATCCTGCATGTGTCGCTTCCCCGCCTAGGTCCGGGAGTTACCCTTCTTCTTCCTGGTGCAGTAAGTGCATGTCAGTGGGCATAATGCGCTGTATAGGAGTCATAAGATCGTGCACCTGATATTTACGGCAGGGCATTCCCTGCTCAGGTCCCTGGAGTTAACATTCCTCTTCCTGGTGCATGTGTACGTGCAGGTCCGTGATAATGGCCTGTTGCAGGAGTCACTAAGATCCTGCCACCCGATATCCTGCATGTGGCGCTTCCCAGTCAGGTCCCCGGAGTTCACCTTTTCTGGTGCATGTAAGTGATTGTCCGTTGTATAATGGCTCTGTGCGGGAGTCACTAAGATCGTGCGCCCGATATCCTGCGGTGTCAATCCCCGCTCAGGTCCCGGAGTATCCTTCTTACGGTGCAGGTAAGTGCATTTTTGTCTGTTGTGTATAATGGCTGTGCGGAAGTCATAAAGATCCTGCGCCCGAGATCCTGATGGGTCGCTTCCCAGCTCAGGTCCCCGGAGTTCACCTCTTCCTGGTGATGTAAGTGCATTGTAGGTATTAATGCGCTGTGCGGGGAGTCACTAAGATCAGGCACCGATATCCGACATGGTAGCTCCATGCTAAGTCCCCGGGAGTTCACTTCTTTCCTGGGGCATGTAAGTGCATTGTCCGTGATAATGCGCTGTGCGGGGAGTTCACTAAGCTCCTGAACCCAATATTCATGCATGTGTCGCTTCCCCGCTCGGTCCCCGGAGTTCACCTTCTTCTCCTGGGTGACATGTAAGTGCATTGTCCATGTCTAATGCGCTGGGCGGGGAGTCACTAAGATTCCTGCGTCCGATATCCTGCATTGTGTCGTTCCCGATCAGCGTACCAGAGTTCACCTTCGTCTTACTGCTGCATGTAAAAAAAAAGTGCATGTACGTGTATAATGGCGTGTGCAGGGAGTCACTTCAGAGCGTGCGCCCCCGATATCCTGCATGGTCGCTCCCCGCTCAGGTCACCGGATTCACCTTCTTTTCCCGTGGTTAAGTGCATTGTCAGGTAAATGCGCTTGTGAGGGGAGTCACTAAGGATCATG
Source organism: Engystomops pustulosus (assembly GCA_019512145.1). Lineage (NCBI taxonomy): Eukaryota > Metazoa > Chordata > Amphibia > Anura > Leptodactylidae > Engystomops > Engystomops pustulosus. Next base: position 27,372 of record WNYA01001976.1, on the reverse strand, counting down.
CGCCCGATATCCTGAAGGTCGTTCCCTGCTCAGGTCCCAGGAGTTTCACCGTGCTCATGTTGCATGTAGTGCATTGTCTGTGTATATGCTCTGTGCGGGAGTAACTAAGATCCTGCGCCGATATCCTTGCATGGGTCCCTCCCCGCTCAGGTCCCTGGAGTTCACCTTCTCTGGTGCATTGTAAGTGCATTGTCCGTGATGTGTTATAATTGCTCTGTGCGGGGAGTAACTAAGATTCATGCGCCCGATATCCTGCATGTGCGCTTCCTGCCTCAGGTCCCAGGAGTTCACCTTCTTCTTCCTGCTGCATGTAAGTGAATTGTCCATGGATAAGGCGCTGTGCGGGAGTCACTAAGATCCTGCACCCCGATATCCTGAAATTGCGCTTCCCCGCTAAGGTCCCCGGAGTTTACCTTCTTTTCCCGGTGGTATAAGTGCATTGTCCGTGTTAATGCGCTGTGCCAGGGAGTCACTAGACCTGCACCCGATATCCGCAGTGTGCTTCCCCGCTCAAGGTCCTGGAGTTTACCTTCTTCTTCTGGGCATGGAGTGCATTGTTCCGTGTTATAAGCGAGTATAGGGAGTCACAAGATCGTGAACCTGATATCCTGCATGTGCTTCCTGCTCAGGTCCCTGGAGTTCACCTTCCTCTTCCTGGGCATGGAAGTGGCATTGTCCGTGTATAATGCGCTGTGCAGGGGAGTCACAAGATCCTGCACCGATATCCTGCATGTGTCGCTTCCCCGACTCAGATCCCCGGGTCCTTCTTTACCGGTGCGTTTTATAAGTGCATGTACGTATAATGAGCTGTGCGGGGAGTAACTAAGATCATGCACGCCCGGATATCCTGCTGTGTCGCTTTCCCGCTCAGGTACCCGGATAGTTCACCTTTTTCCTGGGCATGTAAGTGAAATTGTCCGTGTATAATGCCTGTGCGGGGAGTCACTAAGATCCTGCGCACGAGTATCCTTGGACAGTGTCGCTTCCCCGCTCGGTCCCCGGAGTTCACATTCTCTTCCCCGGTCATGTAGTGCATTGTCCGTGTATAAGGCGCTGTTGGGGAGTCACTAAGCGCATGCACCGCACCTGCATGTGTCGCTTCCCTGCTCCGGTCCCGGAGTTCACCTTCTTATTCATGGGGCATGTACGTGCATGGTCCGTTGTACTAATGCGCTGTGCGGGGAGTCACTAAGATCTGCCACTTCCTTATATCCTGCAGGGTCGCTTCCCCGCTCAGGTCCCCGGAGTCACCTTCTTTCTTCCTGGTGCTGTAAGTGAATGTCCATGTTATAATGCGCTGTGAGGGGAGTCACTAGATCCTGGTCCGATATCCTGCATGTTTCGATCCCGCTCAGAGTCCCCAGAGTTCACTTCTTATTCCTGCTGCATGTAAGGCATTGTCGTGTATAATGCGCTGTGCAGGGAGTCAATAAGATGTCGCCCCCGATATCATGAAGTGTCGCTTCCCCGCTCAGGGTCCCCGGAGTCACCTGCTCTTCCCGGTGGTGAGTATAAGTGCATTGTCCGGTATAATGCGCTGTGCGGGAGTCATAAGATCTGCGCCCCGATATCCGGCATGGTGTCGCTTCCTGCTCAGGCCCAGGAGTTCACCCTTCGTACGGTGCATGTAAGTGCATTGTTGTGATAATGCTCGTGGGGGCAGTCACTAAGATCCGCGCCGATATCCTGCATTGTGTCATTCCCCGCCTCAGGGTCCCTGGAGTTCACCTTCTTCCTGGTGCATGTAAGTGAATTGTCCGTGTATAATGCTCTGTGCGGGAGTCACTAAGATATGCGCACGATATCTGCAGTGTTGTTCCCTGCTCAGGTCCCAGGAGTTCACCTTTTCTTCATGGTGCATGTAAGTGCATTGTCCGTTGATAATGGCGTGCAGGGAGTCACTAAGGATAGTGCGACCCCGATATCCTGCAGTGCGCTTCCCCGCTCAGTCCCCGGGTTCACCTTCTTCTTCCCGGTGCGGATAAGTGCATTGGTCCGTTAAATGCGCTGTGGGGGAGTCAATAAGATCATGCGCCCCGATATCCTGCATGTGTCGCTTCTGCTCAGGTACCAGGAGCTTCACCTTCGTCTGGTGGCATGTAAAGTGCATGTCTGTGTATAATGACGTGCGGGGAGCACTAAGATCCTGACGCCCGATATCCTGCATTGTGTCACTTCCCGCTCAGGTCCCCGGAGTCACCTTCTTCGGGTGCATGTAAGTGCATTGTCCGTGTATAAATGCGCTGTGCGGGGGGGGAGTTACTAAGGATCCTGCCCCCGATATCCTGCATGGGTCGCTTCCCCGCTCAGGTCCCCAGAGTTCACTTCTTCTTCCTGGGCATGAAGTGCATGGTCCGTGTATAATGCGCTGTGCGAGGAGTAGTCAATAAGATCCTGCGCCCGATATCCTGCAATGTGTCGCTCCCCGCTAGGTCCCAAGAGTTCACCTTCTTCTTCCCTTCCATGCATGTAAGTGCATGTCGTGTATAAATGCGAATGTGAGGGAGTCACTAAGATAGTTGCGACGGATATCCTGAATGTGTCGCTTCCCCGCTCAGGTCCCCGGAGTCCTTCTCTTCCTGGAGCATGTAAGTGCATTGTCCAGTTATAAGTGTGCTGTGCGGGGAGTCACTAAGTCCTACGCCCGATATGTCCTGCATGTGTCGCTCCGCTCAGGTCCCCAGAGTTCACCTTCTTCCTGGTGCAGTAAGTGCATTGTCCGTTGCCTATAATGCGCTGTGCGGGGGAGTCAATAAGATCCTGCCCCCGATATGCATGCATGTGCCGCTTCCCCGCTCGGTTCCCCGGAGTCACCTCTTCTGGTGCATTTGTAGTGCATTGTCCGCTGTAAATGTGCTGTGCAGGGAGTCACAAGATCCGCGCATGATATCCTGAATGTGTCGCCTTCCCCGCTCAGGCCCAGGAAGTTCACCTCTCCTGGTGCATTAAGTGCATTTGTCCGTGGATAAGCGCTGTGCGGAAAGTCACAGATGTGCACCGATATCCTGCATGTGTCGCTTTCCCCGCTCGGTCACGGAGTTTCCCTTTTTTCCTGATTTGCAGTAAGGCATTGTCCGTGTCTAATGCGTGTTGTGCGGGGAGTCACTAAGATCCTGCGCATATATCTGCAGTGTCGGCTTCCACGCTCAAGGTCCCGGAGTTCAACTTCTTCATGGGATGTAAGTGCATTGTCGTGTATAAGGCGCGGTTGCAGGGAGTCACTAAGATCTACGCCCGATATCCTGCATGTGTCGCTTCCCCGGCTCAGGTAGTCCTGGAGTTCACCTTCTTCCTTCGGTTGTATGTAAGTGCCTGTCAGTGTTATATGCGCTGTGCAGGGAGTCACTAAGACGTGGTCCGATACCAAGATCCTGTGGCCCGATATCCTGCCATGTGTCGCTGCCCGCTCAGGTCCCCGGAGTTCACCTTCTTCTTCCTGTGCATCGTAAGTGCTCGATCTTGAAATCATAAATTTGAAAGTGAAATCCGGCAATCAGTACGAATCAGTCGGATCGTCTGAGGGCCACCCCCCCCCCACGATTTCCGTCGCATGTAAAGCCAGTGCAGCTGCGCCAAAATTCGATCCATGTACAGTCAAACGAAAATGCGTCTGCGACCCTAGTAAATAATCCTCAATGCTGGAGTCTGAAGTGTTGGATGAAGCATCTGCCGTTATTTTTGTTATTTTGGTCGAGTGGAGTCAGGAGAGCAATATGGTTGAAGAAAAAGTATTACCTAGGGCTCGGCTACACGGCGCGGTACCTTCTTACACCTGCGGTTTCAGATATCCCTCCTGTCAACCGCCATGTGCAGCCGCCTCTGTTATATTGTATCAAGATATAATAATCAGGTTACAGCAAAGATTAGGAGTAAGAGACATTATAGAGGGTATCTGGGGAAGGGCTCCAGGAGCCCCTCACTCTCCGGGGCTTGTCATGGCAGCTGCGGTGTTTGTAGACTTTATTCTCGTAAGGTAGAGTCCAGTTTCTTCCTCTGGGAGACAGGAGAGCGATCGCCGTCCAGCGCAGAGCAATGGCCTCACGAGCCACATACAGGACTTCCTGCAGAATAATAGCTTCATCCTCCTGGGTAATTCCCCATAGGCCGGGGGCCGGTTTATTCAGGATATCAGACAGTGGAGAAACCGGCGATGTAATCACAAGTCCATATTATGTGGATAAATCGGCTCGATCACCTGGAAAGGGTTAAGAGATTTTTAATGTAAGTAAAGACCTTTTTAACAGAGATAGGGAACAGCAGTGTGAATTTAGCCTTAGAGGCACATGCAAATCAGCTGCTGACATATGCAAATCAGCTGCTGACATATGCAAATCAGCTGGTGACAAGTGAATAGAGGTAACTTCTTTTCCACCCAATCCCTTTCTATAGCAGTAGGTATCTGGCAGGCGGTAGGGATCCGGCGACAGTGGGGATCCGGCGGGTGGTGGGGATCCGGCGGGCGGTGGGGATCCGGCAGGCGGTGGGGATCCGGCAGGCGGTAGGGATCCGGCGGCGGTGGGGATCCGGCGGGCGGTGGGGATCCGGCGGGCGGTGGGGATCCGGCGGGCGGTGGGGATCCGGCGGGCTGTGGGGATCCGGCAGGCGGTAGGGATCCGGCGGGCTGTGGGGATCCGGCAGGCGGTAGGGATCCGGCGGCGGTGGGGTCTGGAGGGATGTGGGATCCGGAGGCGGTAGGATCCGGCGGATGTGGGGATCCGGCAGGCGGTAGGGATCCGGCGGCGGTGGGGATCTGGCGGGCTGTGGGGATCCGGCAGGCGGTAGGGATCCGGCGGCGGTGGGGATCTGGCGGGCTGTGGGGATCCGGCAGGCGGTAGGGATCCGGCGGCGGTGGGGATCCGGCGGTAGTTATCTGCAGGTGCGAATGCACATTTGGAATTGCTAAAACTAGAGGCAGGAGGGAGGAGCCACCAGGAGCCCATACATTACAGGGTCAACCGGAAATACTGCAGGACCTGAGATGACGTCACCAACATGTGACGGGAGAAGAAGCAGACCAGCAGCCAATGAAGTGAAGACCGCAGGACCTGTGATGACGTCAGCACCGTGTTACCAGTATTTGAGGGGAGGAGCTGGGGCTGCTGAAACTGTGTTCGCGATTTCAGCACCACGTGACCAATAAGTGAGGGGAGGAGCTCAGCGACCAGAGACTTGCTACCACAGGACCTGTGATGACGTCACCGCCATGTGACCAGTACATGATGGGAGGAGATTAGTAGATACAGTGGTTTAAGGACCTGTCATGATGTCAGCACCATGTGACCAGCCACATGACAGGATAATGGAGACATTCATGGAGTGTAAGTGCAGGGGCTTCTCTCCTTCTTCTACGTAATAACCTATGGAAGCCTCTACCAGCCTGTGCATGCTGGGAGCTGTAGTCGTTCATGTTCCTGTGCAGCAGCAGAGGTGTGCAGTAGGATGAGGTTCTGCAGTATAATGTGGTTCTGCAGCAGCTGCGGTGTGCAGCAGGGTAAGGGTTGTGCGGCCGGGTGAGGGCTGTGAACTTGAACCACTTAAATGACCGGAGGTACCATGTGTATCTTCCGGCCCCGCGGCAGGGCGAGGGCTGTGCGGCCGGGCGAGGGTTGTGCGTCAGGGCGAGGGCTGTGCGGCAGGGCGAGGGCTGTGCGGCAGGGCGAGGGCTGTGCGGCAGGGCGAGGGTTGTGCGGCAGGGTGAGGGCAGTGCGGCAGGGCGAGGTCTGTGCGGCAGGGCGAGGTCTGTGCGGCAGACCTCTTAAATCAACTTTAAGATTGAACGGACCTGAACTGCAAAGTTTAGCTCCATGCCCACAACCCCAAAGCCTGTCAAGCACGGCAAGCTGGTTGATTTACTGCCAAACAGCCAATCGCCAGCTCTCAGCACCAAAGCCACATGCATCAATTTCACCACAGTTGTGATTGGGCAGGTGGGACATGAGATCCTGCTGTATAAGAGGCCCTTGCTGGGTCACATTCCCCAGCACCATTTCGGAGCGGAGACGGTGCTAGGGAAAGGCTGCTGATCAAGATCAGGTCAGTGTGACAGGCATGGACCTGTTAAAAGTAAATGATTGCCCTTTTCAGGGCAGTTAGTGACAGGTGAAAATCTAAAATAAATCCCTTTGTAGGGCACACTGAAGAACTGCATGTTGCTATTCGTAGGCTGCTGTAGTGCAGGTTCAGTCTTACTACTACTTGGTGATGCTGTAAATGCAAATAGCGCAATCAATGGATTTAATGTGTCTCTGGATGGAAATCTTATTACATGAGATGATGACGTCCATATTCACTTCCCAGGAGCAGAAGGCCATAGAACTTGCGCAGCAACAAAACCGGCAGCGATTGGGACAATGTGAGGGAAAGAGACCCAATGGATATTTAGGTTTGGCATTTATTCTATGGGGCTCAATGAGGCTTTCACCTTCACCTGATTTATCTATGTCAGTCCTTATTAACAAGTCTATAGAAATCTGATGGAATATCGACTCTCGCCACAATGTTTCCTCTTGTACAATCTCCATTTTCTCCTCTGTCTCTTGTATCTTATTAATTACATTAAATCTTCTGACCAGATGGATAAGATGGTAGAGATAAGTTATTACATGAGATGATGACGTCCATATTCACTTCCCAGGAGCAGAATCTTCTAACATGGATGGAAGTGACACTGAGGAGAAGGTGATCCCCAAGGTGGAGGAAGAAGAGGCGGAGGAGGAGGAGGAGGGAGCCTGGGAAGGAGGACATGACGCTGGGGCCAGGGACCCCCAGAATGGTGAGAACTGATGGACTTTTAGGTCATTAGTTTCTCTGTTCCACTTCCCCAAAAATGTGTCCAAGAACCTTTATAGATCTAGTGATTAGCTAGTAGAACTATTACATACAGAGGTTCTGTCTACATTTCTCCTGGTACTGAAGGATGGGGCCTCCCCTGGGTGGGAAAATTGGACATGTGGCCACAGCTTGTCCTCTACACCTTCAAGAAACTGTCCTGCCCTGCTGCATGTCAGGGCCCAGGATCATCACAGCCGGTGGTGTCATCACCAACAAGCGGATCCGCCTCTCTACAAGCAACGTGGACCCCCTCATGTTAATTAATATGAACCAGGCATGGATCCCACGCTACTAGTCTGTGCCAGCGCCTGAGTGATTGGTTAGAGTCCAGTTTAAAACCGTTTTCATGTTCAGAATGTGGGAAATGTTTTCTTCTGAAATCAGCCCTTGTTAACCATGAGAGATTCACACAGGGGAGAAGCCATTTTCATGCTCTAATGTGGAAATGTTTTGCTCGCAAATCAAAGTCTTTGCTGCACATCGTAGAATGCACACAGCGAGAAGCCATAGTTGTGTTCAGATTGTGGGAATGCTTTGCTGAGAAAAGAATCTGTTACAACACCAGCAGAATTCACACAGCTGAAAAACCTTTTCATGTTCTTGATGATATTTAGAATGTCACAAAAATGTAACTTTCATTAGAGCTTTTATACAGAAGAGAAGCCACACTAGGGAGAGCCACACAGGGAGAAGCCATTTACTTCTTTCATGGTGACTGTGATCCCAGCTGCCACAAGTTCCTAACCGGTAGTTTAGGCTGATATCCTCACCTTCCTCGTGATCACGGAGCCCACGAGTCATTGTGTATTCATCCATTTTTAATAACTGGTCGTAGGAGCCGACCCTTAATGGTGGTAGGAGATCAAATACTGTTTATCTTGCAGAATGCAAATAAATTTTATACAATGTGATTTCTGGATTTGATTTTTTGATGTTCTATCTCTCAATGTTCACATTAAAGGGGTGTCTGGTTGTAGTGAGTGGATGGGGCGGCCCCTTCATATCTATGGAGCTGATGAGATCGCTGAGTACGGCGCTTGGCAATCTTCCTCAGCTCCATAGAGAGGACTGGGGGGGGGGGGGGCGATCAGCTGCTCGCTCATCTCGGGGGTACATTGGACCCCTGTTCTCATGATCTGTGGGGGTCCCATCATGAGGCCCCACCAATCAGTAAATTAGGCTAAGCATAGGGCCTAACCGGACGATCCCTTTAACCTACCCTTAAAATTATAGACTGTTTGTGTCATACAAACGAACGGCACTCCAAAATAGTGGATAATTCAATGGTGTTTATCCCGAGCTGCTACGTTTCAGCTTCATCTGAAGCCTTTCCCAGCGAGGCTTTCACCACTGGAATTTTCCACTATTTGGGGTGTCGTTCGCCTTTGTTTTTCCTATATGGAGGACGTGGCTGTCCGGTTGTAGCGTGCACCCATCCTTTACTTTATTGCAGTACCGCTAAGGAAATTTCTTCTTCTCTTAACAGGTAGATTTCTGATGGTAGTTCCCTTTAACCTGTTAGGTGCTGTGGCTGAACTGACCACGCCTACAGACCAGCTCTGCTGTACTATAGAACCAGTATATTGTACAGTAATAATGATCAGACCCCCTAGGGTTCAAGTACCCTCGGGGAGCGGGCAAACCACAGCAAATAATTTTTTGCGACCACCCTCCTCCGTATGCCCAAAATCAAAGCGTGCCAAGAATAAAATCTAATAAAACGTCCAACAATAGGACCAAAATTTAGAGGAAGATGGACCCAAATGCACTGAACCCACTTAAATAGACCGGAGGTACCCTGTGTATCTTCCGCCTCCCTCTGACTGCTCTTTGCCTGCCTTGGGTAAGTCGACCTGCACTGTTGGAATTTATAAATATCGGATGCTACCTCCGGTCTATTTAAGTGGTTCATGTGGCATTTGTCCATCTCCCCTAAATATTTGGTCCTATTATTGGACGTAGTATTTATTGATTTCCACTCTTGGCACGCTTTGATTTTGGGGCATACGGAGGAGGGGGGGGGGGGGGGGGTCGTAGGTACTTTGGTGTATTCCCATTCTCCATAGGGACATCTTGGTCCCCTAGTGCAGTGGTGGCGAACCTTGGCACGGGTGCCAATGGCAATCTTCTTGCAGTTCCAAGCAAACTTAAAAGTTGCTGCTTTCAGTCATATTTGAAACTGACTTCGCTCTGGGACTGTAGGAAGAGGGAGAATGAGTAGTACAGGGTCGATTTATTTTTGGGACTCTGCTGGCCCCACGATTCTCTGTGTACAGAGGAGAACTGGCAAGAAGCTAAATTATGAAAATTTTCCATCTCTCTACGTGTGCTGCCCTCAGGAGCCAATATGATTGAGTTATTGAACAGGAAGCAATAAGTTACTGCTTTAATTTTTGGTTGGCACCTCATGATAAATAAGGGGGTTTTGTGTTGTAGTTTGGGCACCTCAGCCTCTAAAATGTTCGCCATCACTGCCCTAGTGTTTGTACTTCCAGAACTTTTATTGGAAGTGTCTTATGTGTATTATCTTGGAATGTCAATAAGTATAATTATTTTTCTTAAGCTCTTTGTTTTGGAATTGCTACAACAGAATGTATGGCAGGAGGGAGGAGCCACCAGGGGCCCATACATTACAGGGTCAACCGGAAATCGGACCTGAGATGACGTCACCAACATGTGACGGGAGAAGAAGCAACCGCCACTAATGAAGTGAAGACCGCAGACCTGTGATGACGTCTCCAACATGTGACGGGAGAAGAAGCAGACCAGCAGCCAAGACTGAAGACAGCAGGACTGTGATGACGTCAGCACCGTGTTTACCAGTATTTGGGGAGGAGCTGGGACTGCAGAAACTGTTTCGCATTTCAGCACCACGTGACCAATGTGAGGGGAGGAGCTCAGCGACCTGAGACTTCTACACAGGACCTGTGATGACGTCACCGCCATGTACCAGTACATGATGGAGGAGATTGTCAACGTGGTTTTAGGACCGTCATGATGTCCACATGTACCAGCCACATGAAGGATAATGGAAGACATTAATGAGGTAAGTGCGGGCTTCTCTCCTCTTCTACGTTATAACCTATGTGAAGCTCTAAGCCTGTGCATGCTGGGAGCTGTAGTCGTCATGTTCCTGTGGCAGCAGAGGTGCTCATGGATGAAGGTTGCGTAAATGTGGTTCTGCAGCAGCTGCGTGTGGCAGCAGGGCGAGGGCTGGCGGCAGGGTTAGGGTGTGCGGCAGGTGTGGGTGTGCGGCAGGCGAGGGCTGTGCGGGCAGGGTGAGGGTGTGCGCACGGGTGAGGGTGTGCGGCAGGCGAGGGCATGCGTCAGGGCGTAGGGCTGTGCGTCAGGGCGAGGGCTGTTGCGCAGGGGCGAGGGGCAGTGCGTCAGGGCGAGGGCAGTGCGTCAGGGCGAGGGCTGTGCGGCAGTGTCGAGGGCAGTGAGTCATGCGAGGGCAGTGTCGTCAGGGCGAGGCGGCGTCAGCGATGGTCAGTAGGCGAGGGCTGTGCGGCAGGCAGGGCTGTGCGGCAGGGCGAGGGCTGTGCGTCAGGGCGAGGGCGTGCGTCAGTCGAGGGCAGTGCGTACAGGGCGAGGGCATGGTGCGTCAGGCGAGGGCAGTGCGGTCAGGGCGAGGGCTGTGCTGTCAGGGCGAGGCGTGGCTGCAGGGAGGGCTGTGCGTCAGGGCAGCGGAGGAGTGCGTGGCGAGGGCAGTGCGTCAGGGCGAGGGCAGTGCGTCAGGGCGAGGCAGTGCGTCAGGGCGAGGGCAGTGCGTCAGGGCGGATGGCATGTGCGTCAGGGCGAGGGCTGTGCGTCAGGCGAGGGCTGTGCGTCAGGGCGCTGGGCGATGCGTGCAGGGCGAGGGCAGTGCGTCAGGGCGAGGGCTGTGCGTCAGGGCGAGGGCGGTGCGGCAGGGCGAGGGCGGTGCGGCAGGGGCAGTGTGCAGTACGTTGAGGTTCTGCGTACGCGCCTCACAATATCCATAGTCCCTGCGCTGCTCCCCTAAGCTCCATTCTCTCCTCTGTCTCTTGTATCTTATTAATTACCATTAAAATAATTTCCAGTAATGGTGGAGATAAGTTATTACATGGGATGATGACGTCCATATTCACTTCCCAGGAGCAGAATCTTCTAACATGGAGTGAAGTGACACTGAGGAAAGGTGATCCCCAAGGTGGAGGAGAAGAGGAGGAGGAGGAGGGAGCCTGGAAGGAGGACAGACGCTGGGGCGTGGACCCCAGAATGGTGAGAGACTGATGGACTTATCAGTCATTACTTTCTAGAACTGATTCCTCCTTCTGTTCCCTTTTCTCAGGGATGCAGAGATGTATCGTTCCCTGAGAGATCTTATATTCATGCCTCTTTCTTCGAAATCAACTTTAACATGAACGGACCTGACGACTGCAAAGTTTAGCTCCATGCCCAACCCCAAGCTGTCAAGACAGGCAAGCTGGTTGATTTACTGCCAAACAGCCAATCGCCCAGCTCTCAGCACCAAAGCCACATGCATCAATTTCACCACAGCTGTGATTGGCAGGTGGGACAGGATGAGATGGTGAATCCGTCTGTATAAGGGCCTTCCTGGGTCACATGCCCCAGCACCATTCGGGCGGAGACGGTGCTAGGGAAAGGCTGCTGATCAAGATCAGGTCAGTGTGACAGCATGGACCTGTTAAAAGTAAATGATTGCCCTTTTCAGGGCAGTTAGTGACAGGTGAAATCTAAATAAATCTCTTTGTAGGGCCACACTGAAAACTGCATGTTGCTATTCGTAGGGCTGCTGTAGTGCGTCAGTCTTACTACTACTTGGTGATGCTTATAATGCAAATGGTGCATCATGGATTTAATGTGTTCCTCTGGATGGAAATCTTATTACATGAATGATGACGTCCATATTCACTTCCCAGGAGCAGAATCTTCTAACATGGATGGAATGACACTGAGGAGAAGGTGATCCCCAGGTGAGGAAGAAGAGGGGAGGAGGAGGAGGAGGAGCCTGGGAAGAGGACATGACGCTGGGGCCAGGGACCCCCAGAATGGTGAGAACTGATGGACTTTTAGGTCATTAGTTTCTCTGTTCCACTTCCCAAAAATGTGTCCAAGAACCTTTATAGATCTAGTGATTAGCTAGTAGAACTATTACATACAGTGATGTAAGGTATATTCGTGCAGGAAGAGAAATGTTTAGTCTTTCAAGAAGCACTACTCATAGATCTCCAGGCTCCGTTATTGTGTTAACCTCTTATATTTGTTATCCATGCCTCCTTCCTTTTAAATCAACTTCAAGGTGGCTCAGTGGTCATCACTACAGCTTGCAGCGCTGGGGTCTTGGTCAACATCTGGAAAGAGTTTGTATGTTCTCTCTGTGTTTGTGTGGGTTTCCTCCGGGTCCTCCAGTTTCCTCCCACACTCCAAACATACTGGTAGGTGATTTGATTGTGAGCCCCATGGGGACAGGCCTGATGTGACAGCCTGGCATTGCTGCGGAATCTGTAGTCGCTATATATTAAAGGAATTATTAATAATTGTAACTTCAGTGTTGCACTGCAGAGAACCTTCCCACCCACTGCCTCATTTTTACCAACTCCGTTAATTGGACATTGCACATGCTGGAAAGGCTGTGTGAGCAGCATCAGGCAATTGTTCATTTTCACCATGGTCAGGTATTGCAATGCCCACGGGAAAGTTTTGGAAGGGTGGAGGAGTTTCCTTTCCAGTGGGATGACCCTAAGTATCACAGGGGCATGGCTGGGGGCACACAGAGGATCAGGAACGCTGCAGCCAAGTACAGCTTATCCTTGCCTCTGGGCAGCGTTGCCCAAATGCCACCGCACACTGCAGTGGCCAAGTGCACCGACGCCCGTTTGCCTAGATAGTCAACAGTGCGAAATACTGGAGGCCTCCTGCTGGAGCCATGATACAAGGATAGCGGCAGTCTTCATCATTCATTAGAAAAGCATGAGATAAAATATTCGGGAGCACAAGTGCACTTTGGTGGAGGCTCTACTGACCGAGTGTCTAACATTGAGAGCAAAAGGAGGAGTCTCCAACACAGCAAGAAGAGCAGCAGCACTACGTAGGAGGGAGAATCCATGACCACAATGTGTATGTGATGTTCAATCCTCCCAACCTCCACCACCATGATATGGCGCGTATAACACGAGGCAGAGTGTGACTCACAGCTGGTAGGTTCTGTCTACATTTCTCCTGGTACTGAAGGATGGGGCCTCCCCTGGGTGGGAAAATTGGACATGTGGCCACAGCTTGACCCTACACCTTCAAGAAACTGTCCTGCCCTGCTGCATGTCAGGGCCGATCATCACACGCCGTGGTGTCATCACCAACAAGCGGATCCGCCTCTCTACAAGCAACGTGGACCCCCATGTTATTAATATGAACCAGCTGGATCCCACGCTACTACGCTACTAGTCTGTGCCAGCGCCTGAGTGATTGGTTAGAGTCCAGTTTAGTCGAATTCCCCATTTGTTGGGATTCAAAATTGAAATCCACCTAATATCACAGTAGAGGAAGGGTTTTTGGTTTTATCGCTAGGAGTATAACTGGGTCGGAACCTGCAGAACTACTTTAACCTGAATAATTGTAACAGTATTTTACATTAATGTATCTCTGGATAGAAATATTATTGGATGATGACGTCCATATTCACTTCCCAGGAGCAGAATCTTCTAACATGGATGGAAGTGACACTGAGGAGAAGGTGATCCCCAAGGTGGAGAAAGAAGAGGCGGAGGAGGAGGGAGCCTGGGAAGGAGGACATGACGCTGGGGCCGGGGATCCCCAGAATGGTGAGAACTGATGGACTTATCAGTCATTACTTTCTAGAACTGATTCCTCCTCTGTTCCTCTTCCTTCTGTCTGTAGCTATAGGGTTGCAGCTCTGAGCATTTTATCTATCCACTTCCTCACTTCATTTAAGGGGTTTTCCCATGAAAGAAAGAAAGTGTTTTTGCTCCTATCACTTAGTGATGGTCAGTGTAAGATTCCAGAGTGTGAGTGGGGACTCTCTGAGCAGACTCATTATAATCTATCTAGTTCTGTGGATAGCGTGGTTAGATCATCAGGGTCCAGGTTTATATACACTTTAATTTACCTTCTGAACATTGTACTTGTGTCTGGCACTTAGAAAAAAGAGATGAGACAGATGGGAGATCCATGAGATGGATATAACACACAATGACATCCTCCAGCTCTTGCTACATCTCAGCTACACACACTATCAGATCTGATGTGCCTGTCTCCACCTTCCCCGGATAAAGAACTTGTCTGCCTGTAGCTTGTAGCTCTCCTCTCGCTGCTGTTTGCCGGCAGGAGGTGAGTTACAGTGTATCAGTGTGAGCTCGTCCTGGAATGCAGGGGCTGGAGGCAAGGAGCACAGAAGAACTCAGCTCTACAGCGTCCAATAGAATAACACGATGGCTGCCGACCCTAAAGTCAGGAAACCAGGGGCAACTGAAATTGTGTACAGCAGGACTGATACAGACAGGTTGGACTTATATCAGAAATGCTGGATTTTTGTTAATAGCAGTGAATTAGAGAATGTGATGTTTTGTTATCCTGAGGACATATAAGAAACTTGTCTTCGCGGGAGGAAAACCGGTTTGACCTGTTGAGTGACAGCATTGTCGGGTAGATGAGCCAGATAGAAGAATTGGGTTCCAGAATATATTGTATCTGGAGAAAAGTTTGCAGATGAAGGGAATAGGGATCCTATGGTGCAGGTATGAACTAACCTTTACCTCTACACATCAGGGAAAGGTTATAACATTACACATAACAAAACACTTCCCCACCTTTACTCTCTGCAAAAGGAGCATTTATGGGTCCTGGTATAGAGCTGATACAAATTGTCGAGTGCGGTACTCTTCAATCGTGGTCTGTGGGGGTCTCAGCACTCGGAGCACCACTGATCAGCAAGTTAAGCCCTGTCACATGGATAGAGGGTGACACTGGCCTTTGGCAGCTGCTGTGTAAAGAAGGTTCCCGGGTGAGGAGCTCTGAGGCACTAGAGACTCTAAAGTACTTGTCTTGTTGCTTAGTTGTGCAGCGGGGCCTCCCACTTCTCTTTCTACGCTGGTTACAGCCTATTTTCTGCTCTCCTCTGAAGGAAGTAGTACACACTATTGTAGGAAATCTTCAGTTTCTTGGTAATTTGTTGCATGGAATGGCCTTCATTTCTAAGAACAAGAATAAACTGTTGAGTTTCAAATGAAAGTTCTTTTTTTCTGGCAATTATGAAAGTTTCATAGAACAAACAAAATGTGATGCTTCAGATTCTCAACCAACTCAAAAGAAGGTCAGTTTTATATCTTCTCTAAACAACCAAACTGTTTTCAGCTGTGCTAGCATACTGGAACAAGGGGTTTCAAGAATTTTCAAATCGTCCATTAGATTCTTACACAGTTATCAAACACAATGTAACATTTAACCACTGGGGTGCTGGTTGTTGGGACCTATAGACACCTATCTAAATATTGTATTAAAAAACAGACGTTTTCAGCTATAATCCTCAATTACCGCATTAACAATGTAAAGAGGGGATTTATGATTCATCTAATGTTCGCTTCACTGAAAGAAAATGTGCTTTTCTTTCAAAAATAAGGAAACTTTCTAAGTGGCACCAAACTTTTGAGCGGTGGTCTATATTATTGAGATTTTAACAATAAAATTATCATTAAACTTCTTTTTCCTGGCAGATGTCGCCATCCAGAGTTCAGAGGAACGTCTGATATCTTCAAGTGTTAAAGCGGAGCATTGTGATATAACAGAAGATACATATAAAGAAAGTTCTGTCACAATGGAATCAGCCTCAGACCCTCACAGCAACGACCTATCATCTGGTCCTATTACATTGGACGTCTCTTCTTATATATCTCAGTCTAATGGGCCGAAAAGAAGTCACCACAAAGGAGCCAAACACCCGAGGGCTTCCACCGGGGAGAAGACATTTTCATGTTCACAATGTGGCAAATGCTATAAGTATAAAGCAGCACTTATAAGGCATCAGAGAAGCCACACAGAAAATGATCCATTTTTTTGTTCAGAATGTGGCAAAGATTTTATAACAAAGGCCCATCTGATTAGACATGAGAAAATTCATAAGGGGGAGAAACCCTATCTGTGTTCAAAATGTAAAAAATGTTTTACTGAGAAATCGCATCTCAACAGGCATCAGAGAATTCACACAGGGGAGAAACCATTTTCGTGTTCAGAATGTGGCAAATGCTTCAGTGATAAACCGCTGCTTCTAGTACATACACGAATTCACACAGGGGAGAAGCCATTTTCATGTTCAGAATGTGGGAAATGTTTTATTCAGACATCAGGTCTTGCTAAACATGAGAGAATTCACACAGGAGAGAAGCCATTTTCATGTTCAGAATGTGGGAAATGCTTTATAAGTAAGTCACAAGTTGTTGGACATCAGAGAATTCACACAGGGTTGAAGCCGTTTTCATGCACCGAATGTGGAAAATGTTTTGTTCAAAAATCAGACCTCGTTAGGCATGAGAGAGTTCACACAGGGGAGAAGCCATTTTCATGCACAGAATGTGACAAATGTTTTCCTCATAAATCAAGTCTGGTTAAACATTGGAGAATTCACACAGGGGAGAAGCCGTTTCTATGTGCAGAATGTGGCAAATGTTTTATCTATAAAGAAGATTTGGTTAATCATGAGAGAATTCACACAGGGGAGAGGCCATTTTCATGTTCAGAATGTGACAAATGTTTTATTCATAAATCGGATCTGGTTAGTCATGAGAGAACTCACACAGGGGAGAAGCCATTTTCATGTTCAGAATGCGGCAAATGTTTTACTCATATTTCAACGCTGGCAAAGCATGAGAGAACTCACACAGGGGAGAAGCCATTTTCATGTTCAGAATGCGGCAAATGTTTTGCTGCTAAAGTTGATCTTGTTTGTCATGAGCGAATTCACACAGGGGAGAAGCCATTTTCGTGTTCAAAATGTGGCAAATGTTTTACCCTGAGGTCAAATCTAATTAGACATCAGAAAATCCACAAGGAACAGAAACCAGTTTGATGATCAGCACGTGGCAAATGTTTCGCCGGTTTAGAACCTATGAGAGTAGTCACAGGGTAGAAGCTGCGCTAAGTTTATTTAGATTGGTTTCTGAAGAATAACATGAAATTTTTTTCCAATAAAATGTACAAATCCTCCACTTTTTTTTTTAATAATTACACATATTAATCATAAAAAGTTAAATGTAAAGGGTTCTAGGCCGGGACTATATCGGGGCGTCTCTCAAGTTCTGTACAGGAGGTCACATCTCTCCATGGTATTTCGAGGTAGGGTAAGGTTCTCCATAGCCCCAAGGTCGTATAACTTTATACAAAGGTGGACTGGTCGTCCGTGTAGAGCGCTAATAATTTTACGTCTATGACTCCCTGTTCACAAAACGCATGTAGTACCTGGCCGAAGACAGAACACTGGAGTCTCTGCTCATGCACGGAAGAAATTAGAAAAGAACTGCCCGCAGAAGACCTTACACTGACTATTAGGGATAATACCAAACTCATGAAGTCTTTGAAGTCGGAGTCCCTCGAGAATGATACACAATGATATACAAGTTTGAGCCATTAAGTCTAGGATAATGACTTGGGCTTCATGTTGTGTGTAGAGATCGGCCATAAAAAGGGTAACGTTTGCAGCCATTTTTGGGCAGGTGGAGATGAGAGGAGTGATTGTACCTTACCCGTCTAATCTCAAGGTGCGGTCATTAATCTGGTGCATCCTGTATACTCGGGAAGCCGGCCCCTCCGACCAAACCACCTAATTTCCCCCATCCACGGTCCAATCACCCATACACTGCACACACAGAGGAGGTTCTGTCTAATGTGTGTGGTCACTGTGATGTCATGGTAGGAACCCATTTGATGTAGAAGTCCACACTGTATTGCAGGTTTAGAGACGACTGCCCCAGACCCAACCTGCTCCTCCTGAGAACCTCACTGCTGAAGAGAATGACATGCACACACATAACCGTCTGGGGTTTGTGGGCAGAACAATTATAATAATATCACAGACATCTTAAAGGGTTCATGATTAGAATCTGCCAGACCTGACCTCAACGTCAGACATCAGTCATCAATGTCAGTCAATCTCCTTCGTTATAAATATAAACAATGAACAGCGAGATTTATAAAGCATTATGGGTATTCACGCACCATCTGGACCAGATGAGCTCAAATTTCTGGGGGCACTTCCCGTTAACATATAACGAACGGTAGTGAGGAATAACACTGTTAATAAGTAATATTCTTTGTTTTAAAGGGGGGGGGGGATTCCAGTATTTCCATGGCATCATCGCCACTTTCCGGGCGTAGTACAGGGTAAACCTTAAAAAGATTTTTTCATAGCGGCCATTGATAGCCTCATTCATGAAGCCAAGGAGACCTCAAAACATTGAGAAACATAGGTCAGAAATTCCAGAACTTCAGACCAGAAATTATTAATCTTGGGGCAGGTGCAGACACAGTGTAGGAAGGATCCGGCTTCAGCCTGACAGCGGAAACATAAATCATTGGGCATTATCCCTATGTGAAATAATTTTGCAGTGGTGAAATACACTCGGTGGAGAAATTTGGACTGAATCAGGAAGTCGCTAGCACACACCACAGATGTAAAATAGGAAAGTTCAACCTCCCTCCAGTCATCATCCGACAGGTCAGGGATGTTGCGTCTCCAACATTCAAGGTCCTTGTCAAATGGTCTGGTCCTTTGTCCTTGCAGCAGAGCATAGACCTGGGTGAGTGGCTTGGGGAGGTCCAGGGTGCTCATCCGAGTCTCCAGTTTGAAGATTTTACTGTTGGGCTGAAGGAACCGCACTGAGCCGTAAAGGCTTCCTAGGGACCCACTAAAGCCCCAGCCAGTGCAGTATCGGCATTGCCCCTGTCGATATCTATACACCTTCTCTTGCTATTTCACTTTCCGCCTCCCTCTGTACTTCCACCCCCCACCCCCGGCACTTCACTTCTGCATCTCTCCCTGTAGTATGATGTGACTGACTTACAGTCTGGAGGAGAAGGGCTTCACTCCTGAGTCTCCCTCTCTTTTCATTTTCTGCCTGCCTCTCCTTGGCTTCCTCCCTCTACACTATTCCCTCTCACTGTTCTGTCTCCTTCTCCTCCTTTTGCAGACCCTCTCTTCCCTTCTCTCCCCGCGCTGCCTGCATCTCCTCCTCTGCCTCTTCCTGTGCTGCCTGCATCTCCTCCTCTGCCTCTTCCTGTGCTGCCTGCATCTCCTCCTTTGCCTCTTCCTGTGCTCCCTGCATCTCCTCCTCTGCCTCTTCCTGTGCTGCCTCCCTCTCCATCTCTACCTCTCTGCCCCTGTGCTGCCCCTCTTTAATCACCTTCCCTCTTCCTGTGCTTCCTCCCTCTCCTACTCCCTTTCCTCCTCCATCTTTGCTGCCACTGTCTCTCCTCCTTCCTCTCCCTGTGCTGCCTCCATTTCCTCCTCCTACCTCTCCCGGAGTTCCCTAACTCTCTTCCTTCACCTTCCTCAATTCCTCCTCCTCCCTCTCCCTGTGCTGCCTACTTCTCCTTCTCTTTCCTATTTCTGTGCCTCCCCCCTCCCTTTCCTGTGCTGTCTTGTCCTCCTCCCCTGTAGACTCTCTCCCTCTCCTCCTCTTCTGTGCTTCCCTTTTCTCTCTCTCTCACCTCCTCCTCCTTTCTCTGCATCTCCTCCCCCTGTCCCGCCTCCTCTCCTTCTGCCCCACCTCCCTCTCCTCCTCCCCCTGCGCCACCTCCTCCCCTTGCCCTGCCTCCTCTCCGCCCCTGCCCAGCCTCCTCTCCTCCCCCTGTGCTGCCTTCTTCCCTCTTCTCCCCTGCCCCGCCTCCTCTCCTCCCCCTGTGCTGCCTCCCCTGCCCCACCTCCTTCCCTTTCTCCTCCCCCTGCCCCACCTCCTCTCCTCCCCCCTGCCCCGCCTCCTCTCCTCCCCCTGCCCCACCTCCTCTCCTCCCCTGCCCCGCCTCCTCTCCTCCCCTGCCCCGCCTCCTCTCCTCCCCCTGTAGTGTGATGAGTCTGTAGGAGAAGTGCAGGGGAAGCTGCGGCACTGCAGGGGTTACTGATCCCGTTGATTCCTCTGGAGCCTCCGTGCACTGGGAACATCCATCCGGGACACATGGAAGGTAATTGTATAGGGGGGCCCAGTATATGTTTAGCACATGTGTAGGTATGTGCAATGTGTGTAATGTTCTGTACATTAAGGAATGTATGAGTTATAATATGTTTCTTGGATTTGTGTCACGCTGTGAATTCTATGCGTGTATATAATGTGTATTGTATACGTGTGTTACATGTGTCATGTCTCTTTATGTGTTTCTCTATGAAGACGATGCTATAGGGTCCTGTAGGAATCATCCACTAATAGTTACTGCCGGGTTCTTACTAAAAACAAAATGAAGCAATGGTATTTTGGTCTTGGAAGCAACTAATTGGGAGTTCGAAGCATCGGCCAAATGATCGAAAAGCCACTTTTTCACCATTTTGCAAAAAATTTAACAAAAGAGATTGAAGGTTGTAAAGTCCTCGAAATGATAACAAAATAATGTCACCTCACCCAGCTCCGTACACCGAGGGATGAAAAACTTATTAGCCTCGGAAAATGGCGAAACAAATATATTTTTTAAAGTTTTTAATGTTTTAATTTTTAAAAATGTATTAAAACACAATAAATGTCGTATCCCTGTGATTATAACAAACTTAAGAATAAAGTAGAGGTGTTATTTGGGGCACACAGTGAAAGTTGGAAAAAACGGAGCCCACAAGCATTTAGAATTTTTTTCCGGCTTCCTAGTACACGGCACAGAATAATAAATACCGTCACTAAGAAATAAGATAAAAAGACGGCAGCATTTTTACTATTTTTGTTCCGCGAGGCGTCGCTCACCTGCAGATCAGGTGCTGTTATTGGTTTGGCAGAAGATCCCGGCACCATTACTCATGTCATCCATGGCCTCCTTCCTTCTAAAATTGAACTTTTATAATTATGTTAATGGTCCAAAAGGGCACCTGAGGTTGTTACCAGAGCCCCTCTGTGCTGCAGCTTCACAGGCTGTTAGACTGTCTCAACCTCCCCCCTGCTGGATGTGCTCCTGCACAGTGTAACAGCCTGTGAAGCTACTGCATGGAGGGACTTTGGTAACATTCCCAGCAGCCCTTCAGGTTCATTAGCATAATTAACTATAAATTATCCCAAAAAGAAATTCAATGTGTTACAGATGTTACTCTGAGAAATCGCATCTTGTTAATCATTGGAGAATTCACTTCCCAGGAGCAGAATCTTCTAACATGGATGGAAGTGACACTGAGGAGAAGGTGGAGGAAGAAGAGGAGGAGGGAGCCTGGGAAGGAGGACATGACGCTGGGGCCAGGAACCCCCAGGATGGTGAGAACTGACAGCCTTAAATAATTTAAAATTATGCAAATGAGTCGTAGGGGCTTTGGGTTCTACAGCTTTTAATGGAGCCTGGAGCCCCTCAGGTCCATTTACATAATTTTAAAGACTTTTTTTCTTAAAAACAAGGGCATAAGAAGCTTAAGAGAAGCAGATCCTGCTAGAGGGGGCACACACCAGTATGTCAGGTGCTTGGTTTATGATCCTTCATCCTGGTGGTAGATTCCTTAAACAATCAGGACGAGTTCCCTGAAACCTTGGAATCGTGTTATATGAAGTTATTTGGATACTTCACTGATGTTTCTGAGCTGTTCCTGTGTTCATGCGGCGCATGTTTTATGCTGAAATCAGACAAAGATGGGACAGAATTTAACGTTCTATATAGAAATGTTATAAAATCTGAATATAATTGTAATTTTTTTTTAAATTCCATAATAATTGACCCTGTTATTCCTGCCAGATGATGTAAAGCCGAAATCAGAGGAACATCTGTCTCCGGATGATTGTGGAATGACACAGCGCACTATGAGGACAGGGTCACCCTCCGACCTTCAGAACAATTATCCATCATCTGATCCGATTACATTGGACGCTGGTTCTGAAATATCTGAGACTATAAAACAGGAAAGAAGTCAAATAGCAACTGAAAACCCGAAAGCTCCCACCAAGGAGAAGCCATTTTCATGTTCAGAATGTGAAAAATGTTTTAAAAAGAAATCTAATCTTGTTATACATTGGAGAACTCACACAGGGGAGAAGCCATATTTATGTTCAGACTGTGGCAAGTGTTTTCCTACGAAAGCGGCTCTGGTAAACCATCAGGGAATCCACACAGGGGAGAAGCCGTATCCTTGTCTAAAATGTGGAAAATGCTTTAGGAAGGAGTCGTATCTTGCGATGCATTGGAGCAATCACACGGAGGAGAGTTCATTTTCATGTTCAGAATGTGGCAAATGCTTTGCTAAAAAAAAATATCTTCAAATCCATCAGAGAATTCACACCGGGGAGAAGCCATATCTGTGTTTAGAGTGTGGAAAAAACTTTACGGTGAAAGCAAATCTTTTGAAACATCAGAGAACTCACACAGGGGAGAAGCCATATTCATGTTCAATATGTGGCAAGGGTTTTATTCAGAAAAAACAGGTTGTTATACATGAGAGAAGTCACAAAGGGAGGAATAAGTTTTCATGTTCAGAATGTGGCAAAGGTTTTTCAAGGAAATTAGCTCTCAACTCTCATCAGAAAAGTCACACAGGAGAGAAATCGGCTTAAAGAGTAACTGTAAAGTTTTTTTTTCCACAAATCAATAGCTCTTGGGATGTAAAATAACTTTTCCTGTTATCTTTGCTACCTTTATCCAGCAATTTCTTTGCTATCCCCCTCAGATTACCTCAGTGCTGCAATGGCTGCTTCCTCTCCATGTGCTGATAAGCCCTGGAGTCCATAGCATAAACATACTCTACAGACTCCTGGGAGGGGAGGGGCTGCTGCTTCCTGCTCACAGAGGAGGTCATGTGACAGAGCTCTCTGTGTATGTAGCAGAGCTGGATGTGTTCAAGACTGTGGATACAGATGTCTCCTGCACAGAATAGTGAGGTACAAGATCTCCCCTGTTCCCTATCAGTCCATTCATCCCTGTCTGTGATTCCACAGAACTTTCTCTCTCTCCTCTCCTTATGCTGCAGCCCCCCCCCCCCACCTTGTCATTAACCCTCAGTGCTCACACAGCACAGGC
This sequence comes from Engystomops pustulosus, assembly GCA_019512145.1. Classification (NCBI taxonomy): domain Eukaryota; kingdom Metazoa; phylum Chordata; class Amphibia; order Anura; family Leptodactylidae; genus Engystomops; species Engystomops pustulosus. The sequence goes on along the minus strand of WNYA01001976.1, from coordinate 4,371 downwards.
TATAGATTGCATGTAGTTATGATTTCTACCACTTATTACATGTCCCCTGCTCCTCCATGTGATAGAAGCTGCCAGGCTGTCACCATATACATCCTATATGTGCACTCTGCAGTGTTCACTGGATTTACTAGTGGGAACTAATTGGATTTAGTGCTAAATTACTTTGAGAGAGAACACAAGGCATCATGGGATCTGTGGGCAAGCTAACTGGCCTCTGCTTGAGGGCATAGACTGACAGACATTAGTCTCCGCCCACTTCACCTTCACCAGGAAGATTTTTGTCAAACACCTTCAGAACAGAAAGTGTCATAACTTTGGAACGAAAAGGGCGAGCAGCACAAAATGGGCTTCATTCTGCTTGTTTTTAAAGGGGGAATCACATATAATAATTTTGGTAAAATCATTATAAATTTACAGATAAATTTTAATGTTTAGAGTGAAACAAAAGTTTTACTAGATTTAATCACCTAACACAGGAGAGAATCCAATTATATTACATTATTTTCAGTAATAATTTTTATTGAAGTAATTATCTGTATTATATAAATCTATTAACCAATAAAGGATTAAAAATGTGGAGGATCTTAAAATTTAATCAGAAGAAAGATGAAACGTAAAACTCATAGGGGGGAACTTCTCCTCCATGCGCTGGTCTATGATAAGGCCCCTTCCCCGCGCCCAATAGATGAGGAGTTTCCGACCTCCAAATGCATGTGGCGGGCCGCTTGCCGGGGCCTAGGCTCCGCAACTCATCTATCCCCAAAATAATTGAACTGCACAACAGAATATTGCCACTAAAACAGAACATTTACACTAGCCCCCCCTAAAACCCCCCCCCCCCCCCACTAGCCCCCATGCACACTCAGTGTTCATGTCTCCCACGGACACTTGTTCATAGCCTATATATGTGTGTATTGTCTCTCGTCTACGAAGCCTGTACAATCTGGAGATCAATAAAGTTGTATCGTGTCATATCGTATAATCTGCCAATGTTCAGTCCTGGATGTTCGCAGGCTGTAGCGAGTGCAAAGCCACGCCCACTTGGCGTAGAGGTGAGAGAGAGGGGGAAATCATCTCAATTATTTCAGGAATTTCGGACCCTAATAAATTTCCAGCTGTAGAGTTCTATCATTCTATCATTGCTGTAGCCGGTGACCAGAGGTTGTCTGATCAAAGTGCCGGGTTCTGTAACCAATCAGAGGAAGGGAGACGGTGCCGGACAACAGGAACAGCGACAACGGTAGAAGTCATTTTTTTGTTTTCTCCACCCCCCCCCTGAAGTTCTGTAACATCCATGTATTTAGAATTCTGTTATTCTCTTCCCAGTAGTGTATCCGACGCTATCCCTTGTCTTGTGTAATGTGACTACAGGCAGACCCCGGTTTACATACAGTATAGGGTCTGTAGGTTTGTTCTTAAGTTGAGTTTGTATGTAAGTTGGAACTGTATATTTTATCATTGTAATCCCAGCCAGAACTTTTTTGGTCTCTGTGACAAATGGATTTTAAAAATGGATTTTAAAAATGTTGGGTTGTCATAAGAATCAATATTATCAATAAAGCTTCATTACAGACACCGGTGATAACTGTTACAGCTGATCATTGTATCCTAGGGCTAAAGTACAGGAAATTACCAATATCCAGAGGTCCGTTTGTAACTAGGGGTCGTATGTAAGTCGAGTGTTCTTAAGTAGGGAACCGGCTGTATTACAAACAGAACTATGGCCACATCTTCATTATGCACAGATAGATCCACATATATTTGGACGGAGATAACGTTTTTTTTTTGAAACTTTTGTCCTCTACCACAATGAGTTTTGAACAAAATGATTCAGATTCATTTTCAGTTTCGATTCAGTGGATTGTACAAAATGATTTCATAAAATGTGAGGAACTGCAGCATTCTTAAGCACAATCCCTTCAATTGCAGATAAAACGTTACTTTCTCTTTCTGCACTTGGTTGAAAACTGTTTGTTGGCAAAGACGACCTGAAGCCTTCACCTCCCGGACATCCATGACGTTGTAGTGTTTCCCATAGTTCCCAACCGTCCCGGATTCAGAGGGACAGTCCCGGAATTGCAGGTCACTCCTCTGTCCCTCTGTGGCCAAGGTCACACGTTCCGCTAGCATTGGAGGTCATTTACTAAGGGCCCGATTTGCGTTTTCCCGACGTGTTACCCGAATATTTCCGATTTGCGCCAATTTTGCCTGTATTGCCCCGGGATTTTGGTGCACGCGACGGAAATCGGGGGGGGGGTGGCCGAACGAAAACATGACGGATTTGGAAAAACCGCCGCATTTAAAAAAAAAAAAAAGTGTTGCGGGACTCGCGCTTAACTTCACCAGGAATAGGCTGGTGTACTTCAGTGCATTCCGGCGGGCCTCGGGGAACTTCAGCACAGCAGTGCCACCTGGTGGACGTCGGAGGAACTGCCTTAGTGAATCCCAGCCGGACCCGAATCCACCGCAGAGAACGCCGCTGGATCGCGAATGGACCGGGTAAGTAAATCTGCCCCATTGTGTTTATAACACGACGCTAGTGCCCGTGGTGCTGGGCCTCAGCCTGATCACATATGCCTTTCCCGGGAAATGCATACGCGATCAGGCTGAGGCCCGCCTTCAGTGTCCTAGAGTTGCGTTTTGAACACAACACTAGTGGAACGTGTGACCATGGCCTTTCTCTAACACAAAAGTTGCAAGGGCTGACTTTATATACACGGAGGGCACTTTCACGCGATGTGCAGAATCTCAGTAAATGCAATTTTGTAAGAAACATTTGACCACGTCCTGAAGAGGCTCCGCCCAGCTTTCCCGGCTCCGCGTCTTCCCTCTGGGAATAGTCACCATCCCCTGAGCCGCAGGCCCCCAATCATACAGCCTGGAGCTGGAGAGACACAGGGCTACCTGCACACGTCGTGGATTGTCATACAAGAAACATGCATGAAAATCTGCACCAAATAATTGCGTTTTTTTAAATGTGGATTTTCCCTCCCCCGTAGACTACAATGTAAAAGGAAAAGGCCGTACAAAGATCTGCGTGAACGCACAAGAACAGTGAATGACTTTTTCCAAATCACAATCACTTTAATGTTACTGAATTACATTACAGATTCTCTGCAGCAAAATTTGTGTGTAATCGGCAAAGTGTGCGGCTTTCTTTAACTCTTTAGGGAGCGTTCACACGTTCCGCTAGCGCCGTGTTCATAACGCGACGCTAGCGCACAGGGTGCGGAGTTTGGGGCGATCGCATATGTGTTTCCAGAGAAACGCATGTGATCGGGTTATTAATCGCATGCGTTTCCCGGGAAACGCATATGCGATCGGCCCGAGCCCCGCCCACTGTGCGCTAGCGTCGCATTATGAACGTGTGAACGCGCCCTCACTGGATGGCGTTGTGTTTGGTAAGCTTTATTGCAAAGTGCAAACCAATTCCAACGCAACAGACACAATTGTAACGCAAAGACAAAACAAGACACACAATCTGCCATTGAAAATAATGGAAGAGGCCGGGACTGAACCTCGAAAGAACAGAACAAACGCAGTGTGTGAATGCAGCCTCTGCCCTGGTCGGACCTCGCGCTGGGGACTCGCAGTTCTGCTGTTTGTGGCCCAAAAACGCAGGCAAAATAAACAGAAGCTCTCGCATATCCTGATTGGCTGAGCCATACTGACTGTGGGAGGCTGTCATTGGATGATGCGGCTGCCAGTCTCTGAGTCACTGACTGGCAGCTTCTTCATCCAATAGTAGCCCTATACAGTCAGGCGCCTCAGCCAATCAGTGTGTGTGAGGGCGGGGATGCTTTGCTGTCAGCATGAAGCTAGTGTGAAGAGTGCGGGTGAGTGACTGAGTGTGAGCGCGGCCCCGGCTCCTTCCTCACCTACTAATGCACACGGGATTATGTCACACACGTTCCTCTATCTGCCTCTATAAACGCAATAGTGTGAACGCGGCCTCGATTCAGAAACCTCCAGTGTAGTTACCACAGAATCCTTTCCTCTTTCCACCTGTTTATCTCAGACGCCATAATCGGGGCGCACCTGGAGGGCCCCCCAGAAAAATTCACCGCTCTCATGTCAGCAGTGTGGAGTCACCCAGCTTTTCCGCGTCTCTGAATGGCGCAGGAGGCGATGGTGAAAGGTACGAAACTGTATTCTGCTCCATGAATGAGGGAGGCCCCAAAATGCCCGGTCCTATATGATCCGTGTGTCTCCTGAGAAACTGCTATTATACAAGGAGCAGAAGCCACGGGGGAGGAAAAGCCCCAGGAGTGAGGGAAGCCGGACGCACCGTATGAGCGGCCATTGCACCGTATGAGCGGCCATTGCACCGTATGAGCGGCCATCGCACCGTATGAGCGGCCATCGCACCGT